>JAHZNJ010000710.1:0-12294 GCA_027744475.1 Lepidocyrtus cf. sotoi NNG-2020 | reverse complement strand
CTTCGATTCGAATGTAAATCGAGCACGAAGCATTAAAGCTCTAAACCTTTAATGCTTCTTTTCACCCAGGCAAAAATACTTTATACTTTGTTTAATTATATCAACAACAACAACAATAATAATAATAATAACGAACGACGACAATTATCAATAATTATAATATTATTCAGTACTGTGGAGAGAAAAGGAGAAATTCTCCAATTAAAAAAAGTTTCAAGAAATTCAAAATCAAAGTTTTGTCCCCGCCGCCCATAAACCCAAAAAATGTAACAAAATATTTTTCATTGTGGAGAAATATGAAAAAAAACTTTTTTTGTTGATTAATGAAAATGACTAAAAAAATTAAAGCAATTTGTAGTTATTGATTATATACAGGTTATGAGTCTTCCTATGTTTATTATATTAATTAATGTCTTAATCGCTATAAAATATTTAACAGTTAAGGAGAGGTTTAAAAAGGTATCCATAATAATAATGAAATTACCTGATCCACCCTACTCCTATCAATTGTACTTACACGCTCTTCTGAAAGCTCTTATTCTTCTTTTTTTGTAAAAAAAAGTAAGAAATGAGAAACTTCCCATTCTGCGTTCATGCTCCGTTCCTTACTTTAAAAATCTCTACACATGATTCATCCTTTCATTAAGTGAATGGCAGTTTTCAATCCTCTCATATTTCATCAAAAAACATTTTTGTTTTTAGAAAAAAATGTCTTTATCATGAATATGAAGAAGAAGAAATAATCCTGTCCATTCTATAATACACGTGGAAGAAATGCCATCGCTTTTACTGTGTGTAAACAAGCGCACTCTCATAATCCTGACATACCATTAGCAGCAGCAACATTCAATCAATTACTAAATTACAATTAGTGGAAAGCAATACGTCAATTGTCGGTATAATGTTAAGTAATTAAACTAACTAGGTTACTTATATAACTTAATTATGTTTTGTTAGGTACGGTTTTTGAAGAGGCTCGTTTAAATGTATTTATTTACAGATACTTGCCTAATGCCCTCTCTCACTATCAGTCTAGAAAACTTGAAATTTGTAAGATTCAGAACATTTATCTCTTTCAATTTAAGTATTGGAATTTCAATCATAATATTTTTTACAATAAATATGTAATTGAAAACAAAGAACGTTTCAGTTTTGATTTTCAACCAATTTAATCTTCAAAGTAGAGTAGGAATAGCTGAAGCTAATTAGGAACTGGAAGAAATAATTTTGTAAATCTTAGTGCTTTTAAAAGAAAATTTTGAATAAATATGTTTTGGATGATAAAGGTGCGATGATAATTCGAAAGCTAACCCAATACAAGACATTATCATCTGTTCCAATGATCAAATTCCAATATTTTTCCTTGCTTTCCTTCTTAATAATTTTACAAAAATTGTACTTTCCCTATTTTTACACTATTCTAATTTTGCTCCGCCACATCCTACTTAATTTTACATTGAAATTTTGAACGAAAAAGTAAAAAAATCTATTTTAACTAACTATATAATTTGTTCACATTCATAACGTCTTTGTGATTACAATGACGTCATTTATTGAGAACAGATCCCTTCTGCGAGACAGAAAGTTTCCATTTACTCAATATGACGAAATGTATTTAGTAATAAGTATAACAGAGCTCGTTTTATTTCTCGTCAACATTACGTGGCGTGGAAAGCAAATCGGGCAGGAGATTTATTTATAATTAATGTGAACTGTATATCATCAGCAAACTACTACTTCTGCTGCACTATATTTTTTACTTACTAGCAAATCTTAAATTTAAATAGTCTTGTTCAGATAAATTTTAATACATACCTTAAATTTTAGGTTAAATTCTAGCAAATTTATTTTATGTAATTCAACGCCAGTAAAAGATGCTTTTGTATTTTGAAAGTATTGAAAAGTAGATGTGAAAAGAAGATCTTCTTCAGTGTATGGCAAATCTGGTTTGATTAGCAAAAAGCTAAAACTTTAATAAAAAATGCACCTCCGTCAAACCAACCAAAGAATCAAATAGGTACCTACACTGCTTACTAGAACGCATGAAAGATGTCGTCGTAATGGTTAAAAATTAGGCCTGGAAAAATTGTCTTTGCTCTTACACGAAACTTTTTTCTCTATTCAATCAAACAGATTCCCACACACTCTTCCTTACATATTCAATCCTTTCGTCATGTTTTTCATACATTCAATTTATCACTCTTTTACCGAAAATAAGCACATTTTAAAAACTTATTTAAGCTTAGCTTGACCAACTGACTTTTAGTTTCTTAAAATTTAAAAACTAAAAAGACTTTTATTTGATGATGAGAGTTTATATTCTTAAATAACTAAAGTTAATCTTACTTTATGATTATTGGTAGTTAGTATATGGATTGATGGTTAAAAAATCATTAATAATCTATTTGTCTTATAAGCAAACGTACTTCTAAATTTACCATAACGGAGTATGGTTGTTTTTGTTACAAGTAAGATCATTTGAAAATTTGTAAGGGAGAACTTTTACTACTCATTCCAGTTCTCGCCAAAAACAGTTTCTATTCTATTTATTGATTTAATTATCATTAAATATCACTACTTTACTTACTACAATGCATTTTTACAAGCATAATTTTATCATTTTATCTTACCTAACCAATACAGCAAATTTCCTTTCTTTTTCTTTACAAATGCCATCTTTTCTATTCTTCTTTTGCATGCCAAGAAACATGCATAATATTAGCTTTCTTGCTCAACGATTCTCATATTGCCCCATACACACTTTCTGCGTAATGATCTCATTCTTAATCTTAATTATATTGAGTTTTTATTAAAATTTAGGAATATTAGGCTTGAATTTAATTTAAGTCCATTTTTTGTTTGTAAACTGTTCTTTTCGTCAAAGTTTCAAAATTTGTTCGATGAGTTTAGATGAAAAAATACTCAAAAAGTAAAGTTTGAAGAAATGAGTTTTTGTGCGTGATTCTGATTGGAATTTTTGCTTGTTTCACAAAACGCGAAACCTAGTCTATTCAAATGTTTTTGAAATATCATCAATGTACGGCTTTACATTAAACGTAAAAAGAAACTGTGAATCTAAATATTGGAGCTAACAAAAAATCTACAAAAAATACTAACGGCGCAGATAAGTTGTTGTTCCACCAAAACATTATTATTTTATGCTTGTAGTTTCCTTTTACGTTTTCTTCTCTTCGTTTCTCTTCACGTCATTATTAAATAGTGAAAGTTTTTTAAAAGTATGATGACGAGAGAGCATTTTAAAACGTTTTCACTCGACTTACTATGATATAATAATAATAACTTTTTTATTATTAAAGGTCATGGTTCGTAGATTTGTTTATTTATTTATTTCTTTACTGTGTTCACCTTTATTCTCCTTCTCTCCTGCGATGCGACGATTCTCCTTTTTTTGTTGCTGTTGAAAGTTGATTCCAATTCTCCTAAATAGCGATAAATGTTACTGAAGATGATGAGTTTTATTTTGTTTTGTAGTTTCTAATAGTTGAATAGTTGAAAGTTTCTTCTTCTTCGTCTTCTTTCTTAGGAACAGTACAAGGACAGCTCTCCACCCGATCGCCATGTCGTGACCGATCTGGCTTTTAACTGAAATAAATAAAAAAAAATAAAAGAGAATAATGATAAATTATGAATAATCATTATTATTACTTGTGAGAGTGACGATAAAGGAAATTACAAGGTCTGTCTGGAAAAAAGGGATGGGAAAGGGAAGCCCATGGGACTTTTCAGAAAAACTTTTTCTTGCTTTTGCTTTTACTTATTTTTTTGCACTTCTTTTAGTATAAAAAATGACACAACCTCCATCTAAAACTTACGGTCTTTACTCTCTACTCCACCACAGTTCATTTTTATCTTCTGACAATCGTCATTTACTTATTGATGATGATGCTGTGGTGGTGGTTGACTTACTCAACAACTACTTTCTTCTTCTTCTTCTCCTCCTCTCATAAATAATTCTGCTGATAGCTTTCCCGATTCCCGATGATGATGTCTTTCCACAATACCGAAATGAATCATTTCTATTTTCTATAATAATAATAAAAATATCTTCTCCATTCTCTCCATTCCATAAAAACCAAAAAGAGTCAGTTCAGAAGAAGAAAACACACAATGCAATGATCACTTTCTGTGATCAGAAGAAAAAGAAGAAGCTTCGCCTCGCCTCCACTTCCACTCCACTGAAAACTCTGCCTGCTGATGCATCGAACAAACGCCTCCTCCTCCTCTCCTTCTTCTTTTTTCCCTCCAAAAAATATTTCTTTTTCCTCGTCTAGTTTAGTTAATGGCAATTCATATCATTTCATATCATAAAAAAAGTTCTCATCGAATCGAATTGAACGAAGAGCCGAGCCGGGGCCTATGATCGCATCAATGACTTTGCTTTGCTCGCATCGTCATCGTCATCCTTATTGAAAAGGCAGGCCAGGCCATGCATGTAGCACACAAATAATGATGATGGCATGGCATAAGTAAGAAGTAGAAGGAGAAATGATAAAAAACGATATAAAAGCAAAAGCAAAAGTGAAAGTGAAAAAAACTTTTTTTTACTAAAAATATTTTTTGCCAGAAAAGTTTTTTAAAAAAGGATTGTGTAGGGTGTCAGGTCAAGCAAGCAAAGACGCAGCAGCAACTTTGCTTCTTTTTAAAAGAGCAAAAAGCCAAGCCAAGCCAAGACCCTTTCCAAAAATTTACAGATGATATAAAAAAAAGGGAGAGGAAAGAAAAGTAAGAGATTGAAATGATGACGACGACGACGACGATGATGATAATAATAGCAATAATAATAATAACAATAGTAAATAAAATATGTATATAATGCATTCACTCATGCATATGCACACCGAGGAGAATAGAGAATCTATCTCATTCCCTAACATTTTCGACATAATCATTCCCACTATCACTGTAATAATCACAACAACAACTTCAGCAGCAGTAGCAGCAGCAGCAGAACGGAGAAATGTAAAAAAGGAAAAACTGTTGGGAATCATCATCTTGAGACCTATCTTTTCCCCCATAAACTTATTTGTGAAATGGCTCTTTCTCTCTCTTACTTCTACTTTCTCTCTGGAATATATTCATTCATAGCCTATTTACGAATCGTTCGTTCGTTTTCTTTTCTCATCCTCTTCTTCTTCTTCCTTTCCTCCTACTCATCATTATAATAATAATGATAATGGTATAAAGTAGCACAGCAGCAGCAGCAGCGGCAGCGGCAGAGCCGTATCAGCAATAATCATAGTAATGGCTCACAAACTACTTCTATGCCTAAATAGATATTTGGAATAGTAAAATCTACGTTCTTCCGTTTTCTAACTCAACTTTGCTATATCAAAATGTTACTGTTGCAGCAATAGCAGCAGCAGCAGCAGCAGCAACAACAACAACAACAGTGTTATGCTCCCTGGAACTTTTGGAGAGCGGAAAGTGTCCAACCAGAAGACATCTCTATGTTCCTGCTGCTACTACTACTGCTGCTGCTGCTCCAGTGACGATGATGATGATGACGGTTACAGTTACAATGATTCCAGTTCCTTTTTTTGGATTGGATCGTCATGATCATCATCTCAACGAGAACATCGGTTGAGAAGTAAACAGTAAACTTATCATTCTCTCTCTTTCTCTCTCTCGTTTCTTGAGAAGTACATGCATAGCAGTAGTAATAGTAGCAGTGGAAGAAAGACAGTATCAGTCAGTATCTATCTATCTTATATCGTCGTCTTCAATTTTGTTATTATTATCATTATTATTACTCTTCTTATATACATTATTATTGCTTGTTATTATTATTATTTCCATTGTGCATTGTGCTGTGCTCCACTCTCCTTTCCCTTCTCCTTCTTCTTCCTCCAGTGGAGGAAGAAAAGGAAGGGATAGCTCAATAACGTGGACATCCTTCCATAAATCACGTCATTTTCCTATTGTATAGGGAAGGCCAGGCTGAAGTTGATGCATAAATCATATAATCTTCCTTCCACACACACACATAACACAACTCTTTCTTTTCCCTTTTCTCCAAGAAGCAGAGCAGAAGAAGGAAAAGAAGACCCTACCACTACTTCACCAGTCATACGCAATTCTTGTCTTTCTCCTTTTCTTAGAACTTTCTACTGCAAAATGCAAGTAAAATCAAGTAAAGAAGGTAGGGAGCGGGAGAATGCAAAGAGAGAGGAGAAAAGAAAATGTTTCGAGTTTGGTTTGAGTTGACTTGAGCGTTGTGCTAGATTTTTTGTATGGAACTGGAACTTCTTTGCTTTTTCCTACGGCCTTATCATCATCGCAGTAGATAAAAAAAGAAATATATTTTGTTTTGAGTTTGAGTACAGAAAGCAGAACGAGTTATGTACGTTAAAAGTACAATAGAAATAGAATAGAATGCATTATGAGTTGAGTTGAAGTGAAGTGAAGAAGGAGGACGCAAAGTCATCATCATTTCCATGAGAATAATAATATTATATTATTCGTCCCTCTTCTTCTGCCCACACATTGCTGCTGCTACTGTTGCTACTATTGTAGTAGAAAGGAGCAGGAAACATTACTTTTACTTTTATAAATATTTTGGACTACAATGCACATATGACAAAATGTTGGGGGAATAACAGTTGTACAGTTACAAGTACAGTAACGAACGGAACGGACGACAGATAAAAAAATATATTTCACAAAAATTAAGTTGTACAAGGCAAATATGCTCCGGTTGGTTATACGGATATTTATTCCTTTCTGGTATTACTTTTTTTCAAAATATGTATGCATAAAAATTAAACCATATTTGTATTTGTACAAGTACAATAATGGAAATAAAATGGGAACAATAATATGGAATAAAATAAATAGGACCTCGAGAGATAATAAATTATTTTACTTAAGGGCAGCCACTTTCAAACAAGAAAACAGCAGCAGACCTTCAAAAGTTATTGCCGTAGTCATCTATTTATTATTATTATTATTATTAAACCTTGATGATACAAATTTAATTTTTGATGGACAGAAAAAAACTTCCCTGTCATATTTTCCGAACTAACACTGATGCTGCTGGGATATTAGAAAGAGCAAACTAGCAAAATGCTTTCGGGGACAACGGCTACGATGACGATGCCGATGACGACAAAAACAAGAATCATGTTCCAAACGAAAATTCCAATTACAGTTGTTGTACACTTCCACATAAATAAGGAGAAAAGAGAAGAAGAGGAAGAAGAAGGATTGGATTTCCCTTTCAGCACCACCACCACTACACCACAGCACCCGCACCCGCAGACAATTTCGAGAGAAATAAAGGCCGTTATTTATTCATAGATATTTCTGTACTAAAAGTTAAAGTAGATCTGAACCAACCAGCATCGTAGAAAAACTGGAGAGGACAAAAATAAAGTTTTCGCCTTGCCATTCCCGTTCCCTGATCTTTTAAGCAACACCAATAATAATAATCTTCTTCGTCTTCTTTAGCGGAAGTAAGACAGTCGTTGGTGATATTGATGATTTTGAAGAAAACAAATAAAATATAAATGAGACAGGAGCGAAGAAGAAGTTTGAATGAAAGAAGTAAAAGAATAAACTTTTTTTATTTTGAGTAAAAGTAAAATGGAACTTCAACTTCGACTTCCAAGAAAAATAGTAATAATAAAAGTCAGAAGCCATGAGAAATGGTCTGAACAAATCGAAAAGTTTTTACATTTTTGTTTGCTTGAATCGGCTCCGATCGAAGGAAATGATCTCCCATTGCAAAAGCTTAGCTTAATAATAATAATCATAATAATGTTTCTCTCTTTCTATGTGTTTTTGTGTAATGTAATCCGAATCATGATCAGAAATCCTTGAAAAATTCGAAGTTTTGTCATTTCGTTTTGTTTCAAGAGACAAATCAATATTAAAAGTAAAACTTGAAAGTGGAAATGTCTTAATGTATTGTGTTTGTGGAGGCATTTTAGCATCAACAACAACAGCAACAGTGTCTCGCATCCCCCCAGTTTGTATTTTTTGTGACTTTGAGTAAATTGTTTTTTTGTTTTATTCATTTTTGTAATAAGAAATTAGAAACTTTTTGTTTAATATCACATCACGTGCGCAGTTAGTTGTTGTCATTTTTTTGTGAAATGATTAGCTAGGCAGCAGAAAAAATCTCATCTACTTTACCTCTCTTCTCACACCCACCTTCTTCCTCCGCCGCCCCATGAGCCTTCATTATATTTCATTTAACTCAATTCAACTCACAATTTTTTTCTTAAAAACCCCGGTTTCGCGGTAACTCTAGAGAGCAATTATAATAAACTTCTACTTCTACTTCTTCTTTTCCTCTAAAAGTTCTTTATTATTATTGCTCAAGTCCATTTCAATATTTCATAATAATGCTATAATAATAATAATAATCCTTTTTCAGCAGAACAGATTTATTTTTGTTGTTGAAATGAATAAGTGACCACGGTTCGGTCACTCGCGCAACGTGCCATATTATATTATGCAATTATTTCAAATCCATCCCTTCTCTTCTCTCTTTCTCTCTCTCAATATGCCGCAATCTCAGCTCTCAACACAATTCCATCTCACCACGCACGACGCACGACGCACCAAATTGCATTTCAGAATCCCGGTACAAAAAATCATAAGTTTATCTTTCGATAAACTAATAAGTGACCACGGTTCGGTCACTCGCGCAACGTGCTATATTATATTATGCAATTATTTCAAATCCATCCCTTCTCTTCTCTCTTTCTCTCTCTCAATATGCCGCAATCTCAGCTCTCAACACAATTCCAATTCATGAAATTATCGAACGAGAGAAGTGAAGACCATCATGTACCAACCATGGCCATGTCATGCCGTGTGGAAAAAAGGTCTCTTTCATTTCATTCCTTCTTTTTTATTGAAGAAGAAGCCCTTCAGAAAATAAAAACCTTTTTGAGTTATTATCACACTTCACAATAGCACGTACATTGACATAATAACTACAACGAAACCAAACTCAACTCGCCATCGCATCACCACCGCGCGCACCGCAAATGAAAGCTTCCATATAATATACAGAGCACCTATTGAACCTACACCTATTTATTACCCTGTTATTATTGTCCCTTGTCAACCAACCAACCAAAGCAACGCGAGAAGTGTAGAAAAGGAGTTGTCATAAAAATGGATAAGTTTTAATGGTTTTATGACAAGGAAAGGCAATAACGTGGACATGAGGCGATTAGGAGGCAGCAGCAGCAGCTTTTCTTCTTCAAAAGTTAATAATTGCTTCCATATAATATACAGAGCACCTATTGAACCTACACCTATTTATTACCCTGTTATTATTGTCCCTTGTCAACCAACCAACCAAAGCAACGCGAGAAGTGTAGAAAAGGAGTAGAAGAATACCAAAAGCAAAGTAAGTTAAGGCAACCACAAAAAATTACTTATTTCCTTTCTTCCTTTCAAAAGAAAAAAAGAACCACAGCACAGCAGCAGAAGCAGAAAAAAAGATGAAATTGAATCGGGCAATTATTCATCACAGATACGTTCTTCTCTTCACAGTAGTCCTTTTGAAAATACGTTACGTACGTACGTGTATTCTTAGGACATAAAAGATGAAGTATGTTATTGCCACTTTCAATGGAAATACAACAAAAACCGGTCAATGGACCATAAAAATTTCCTTCTTGTATAAAATAAAAAGAGCGAAAAAAATAATAATCATAGAAAATAAAATAGGTACTGATTTTTTAATGGGGCACTGGTATGGTGGCGATGTAAAGCGCTGCTTTTGTTATTATTATATATATTTTTCGTAACAAAGTAATACATAGTGACGGACAATATTTCATCATCATCTCTCCTCTCTTTCACTCATTCTCACAACATCAACATCAACATAAACATTATTAGCAGTAGTTATACAATAACACAGTAGTTTTCTGAGTTGTGTGAGTGGTTCGAGGTGGATGCAATAAGCATGTCATAAAAATGGATAAGTTTTAATGGTTTTATGACAAGGAAAGGCAATAACGTGGACATGAGGCGATTAGGAGGCAGCAGCAGCAGCTTTTCTTCTTCAAAAGTTAATAATTTTTTCAGCAGCAGCAATAACAGCAAAGCAACAACAACGTAAAATAACTTTAATTTAGGCAATTACAACATAACCCTTTCATTACGTTTTGCTAAATTGTTGTTATTCTTTTTAGCTTTTGAACGGGCATAGGCATACCATTAAATGATGAAGAGTTGCTTTAGCTGCTGCAGTAGTGCTGCGGTAATATTAAACTTTAAATTATATAAAACGATACGACGATGTTCAAATTCAATTCCATTTTCTGAAATGAATCGCTCCTTCAATGAAAGAACGCCGATAAAGATTTTGTTTTGCAACGTTTGTAATGAAAACTGTAGATTCCTTGACACATTGCACTTTCTTAGAAAATAACATCGTTATCAATATAATAAAATCTTATGCATTATTTCAATCGATTCCCAATATGGAGATTATTATCTGGTTAGGCATATTAACTAACTAAAGCAATTACTGTGAGTTAACTATTCCAATCAAGACAAAAAAAATTTTGAGCTTATCTTTACGATTTTTATTTTTACAAGTAAGTCATTATAATCCTTTAATCACCTCTCTTACATAATCCTATCTCTATTTAAGCTCAGCAGATTTTATGAAAAAAAAACAATCAAAGTCGAAGTCGAATGAACGAAGTTTTCTTTCAATCCATAATAATCATAATACCTGAAGAAGAATTAAGAAAATTGAATAATCTCAGATCTCTCTCAACAGAATTCGTTTAGCAATTTTATTATATTATATTTTCTCGCAGAGAAGAGAAGATAAAGTAGAAAAAAAGTTGAAGAAGAAGAAGAAGATAAAATCATTTCATCTCATTAAACTTTTTAGATAATGGCTTTATTACAATATTACAAAAGTAGTTATCGCTCTATGAGGCCATTCAGATTTTTAGACCTCTTGTGGACATCATCATTATTATATCATCCTCCTTCCAACTCCCAAGCAAGCAATAGCAAACTTCTCACAAATTTTCTACGAAGAAGAAGAACACAATAGGAATTACTGGATTTTATTTTGCCGATCTTTTGACGATGATGATGATCAGGCGCATATGATGTATTATCAAAAATCAAATGATATTTTATTTTCGAGCCATAGATAAAAGAGAATCAAAATGGATGTGAGTATGATATACCTACGTATCGTAACAAAGCTCTTTTCAAGCTTGCAGCAATCCAATGAAGAAGAAACTATCAAAAAGTCTTCAATCAACTTTATCTTAAAAGTACATTCAATTTCATAATAAAAAGAAAGAGAATAAAAAAATCCAAAGAAGAAGGTAAGACGGAATACGTAAATGTAACGTATTTCATCCTTTACGTACCTACTGCGTACGTGGCTCTGCAGCAGGTTGTAAGAAAGAAGAAGAAAAGAATCCCCTTTTGTTTCTCAGAAAAATAGGATCAAACACAATAAAAAATTTAAGGATATGCTATGCTACGAAAAAAAAGAATGAATATATTCTCCTGCATATCTGTTTGCTATCTGTAAAAAATTGTATTGCATAATATCTACGTATCTGTATTTATGTATGGAATACTTTTTTCTCTTTAAATCCACCCATATTCGATTTGAAACTTCTGCTTTTACGTTTCCTATACTTTTTGAAAAAGACGAAGAGAGAGAGAAGGAGAAAAGAAGAAAATGGCATTAGAGAGTATATTATATTCTCATATTCCAATATCTAAATAAATCGTTGCAAGATCTCGTCTCTTTCTTCTTTCTCTCTCTCTATCTTGTCCAACTCAACTTCAGCAGTATAGAGATGCAGCATAGAATGGAATAAAGGATCTAGATGAAAATAAATGTATTTTTTCCTTTTCTGCTTCACACAGATCCCACATCCACGTATATGACGGTGGTGGTGGTGGTGGGAGTGGAATTGCCATTACTACGCTACAGAGAGATATTTTCCCCTACTATAACACAATACACATTGTATTATTCTATCGTGGATGCAGCAAGAACAAAAGCAACGGCAACCCGTTCCCTTTCTTTCTCTCTGCCAGTCAATCTGACTTTCACCGGAAAATTCAATAAAGACCTTCATTCAATGAATATATCCGTCACTTTACTATCCCCCTGTTTTTTTTCTGAGAATGCAGCAGCGAAAGCAAAGGATTTGGATTTTTGAACATGTGATGTTTTTTTTTTTGTAAAATATAAGTCCGTCCAGGTATTTCGTATTTCGTATTTCCTTTCTTATCCTTTATCCAATCCTCCTCTCTTAT
>JAHZNJ010000709.1:0-21210 GCA_027744475.1 Lepidocyrtus cf. sotoi NNG-2020 | reverse complement strand
TTTCTGGAGAAGCTGCTCCAACTCGTCCCCGAGAATGTCTTGTTGACAAGAACTTGTCTCAAGTCGAGCCCACTCCATTCTGCTGCAACACAGCATAGCAGCAGCAACAGTACTTACTACAGAAGCAGGAATATAACGGATGATTACTAAGAAGATCAGCGTATTATGAATAGCAAGTATGAGAATTTTGGTAAATAATGTATTATTTAATTCCTACTCTTATCGTTAGAAAAAATGTCACATTGACATTGCTAACATCAAATTAGGAAAATGACGTTTAGGCTTTTGGGTTTTTCTCCCATCGTCTTTTTTTCTTGTTCTTGTTCTTTTTCTTTGCAAAAAATCCCAATGTTAAATACATTATATCAAACCAGAATTTGCATAAAGTTTTGATGAGCTCTCATCAGCCCATTCACTTTTACCGAGAGCTTAGCTCAATATATTCGCAATTGCCCAAAATAGGGCATTCTCAAATTCATTTGTTTGATTGTTGTTGCTTGTCTTGTGAGTCTTCTTAAGTAAAGGATTATTCATACAGAAACCTACAATTTCAGAGAATGGCATTATTAGCATGAAGAAGATGAAAAAAAAGAAACGGAGTATTTGAAGAGCTACGAACAAACTCCATACTCCATAAACACATGACATGCCAAATGTCCATTCTTTTGGTTGTTGATAATATGCAAATACTACTTAAATAGGATATACCAGAGTAATATAATATCGCATCATTTTATATTATGCGCATTTAAGAGGTCTGCTTACTTGCTGATGTTACAATTACAATTCCTTCACAAGTTCTAGGTTCAGCAGCAATTGTGTGTGGGGGCGGGCATTAAAACTCCAAATCCTAACTTTTTTTTACCTCCTTCTTCTTCTTGGAGCAAACTACCTGCTTACATTGAAATTGTAAAAGTGTCATTTTTTTCAGTGTAAACTTGCTCCTATTTTGTAAGGATTAACGTGTTTTACCTCCTCTTTCTGTTTTGTTCCAACAAAAAATAAAACATCGTATCATAATCTCATCTCCTAAAGCTTTTTTGTAATCAGTTTGACCTCCCTATAATATCCATTACTGCTCACAGAATCAGTCAGTTTCTTTGGAAAATTATCTTTATCATGATACAAGACTGGCAGCTCGCCACTACATTTCATTGCTCCCAAAAAGTTTAAGAAGCTCCATCATGAATATAAAACCCTACTCAACTGTTGAGCTTTTTTATATCCGGAATTACGAGGAGAAGATGGAACTTTATGATCTAAAATGAGAATTTTGTTTTATTTTCACTGAACTGAACTTCAAACAAAATAAATTATTTTTAATTAAACGTAAATATTTGAAATTTATACGAATATAAAATGAAGAGATTTAAACAGGAGGATCTCATTTTTGGCATGTACAGCAAATGAGCCATACACATCATTGCATAAATTCTACTCATCATCATTATGATGACATGGTCATGTTCATGTTAGATTGTTATAGCTTTTTAACAGAGCTTTTTAGAGTTTTTCGAGAGCAGACAACCTTTACAAGTTCATCTTCAGGCTAAACCAATTAACAGACAAACCAAAGGAACATTCTAATGGAGTTTAAATTACGTTTATCTTCTTTCTCAAAAAACAAATTCTGTAACAATTTTCTGACTCATCATCATCACATCTGTAAGAAGGAAAACCAATTCCGACTCTTTCATCCTTCTTCTGTTCGTCCACGTCTTTTCCCAAGCCTTAAAACAATATTTGAAATACCGAATAAAACCACACTGATGTGAGGTGGGTAAGCCAACTAAACCACTGCGTTTCTACTTCTGCTGCTGCTTTTTCTGCTATCCTGTTCAAAATGAAGCTTTTTTGTTTTTGCCGACAACGCAAGAGAGAACGCAACACATTTAAAAGATTCAACCCAACAACTCTTCAAAGGATTCAAAATTCGACTTCATTTTACACTCTCTTTTTCCATATTTGTAATGAATAATGTTCTGAAAATTCATATTAAGCACGTAATGTGAAAATGTATAATGATACACAGATATGATTATAGAATCTCTTTATTCTGCTGCACATTAAATTGCACTGCTATAATAAATACATACATTTCTCATCTTTAGTCTTCCTTGTTTCGTCCACCTCCACCTTTATGACTGCCACCGACCTCTTAACCATCACCGTCAACTTTTACGGTTCAGCCCTGTTTTGAAAAAGGAAAAGAATCCTTTTAAAGTTTTCTCTTCATTCATCATTCATTCAGTCATGGTTCTCTGTTTTTAGTTGCCGGTGAAAAAGGATCTTGTGCCAATAATAAATGCATTTATTTACTGATATTTTCCGTGATATTTTTAGTTTATATGATAAAAAAGGCGAGGTTATGGTTGTATCGTTCTGTTTCAAAGTTCTCTCTCATTTTATCGTTGTCGCTTAAAGGAAACGTGAAGAGGAAAAGTATCATAAATATTTGTATTAGCAGACGAAAAAAATCTTTGAATGAGTTGTGGTGATATGAATCTGTGTAATAATTTCATTACAAGTTCCAATAAGGTAGGTATCGTGTCTTTATCGTTCATTGCAAACAACAAAACGCTGTAGCTTGTTCCAATTGGAATAATTACAGGCACAGAAGGATAATTTGCAATGAGCAACCATACCGTTCATGCCACGAGTCAGTTGTTTGTTATCGAATCGTGCATTGGCATAAAGTTCAGCCACTCTTCTTCTTTTGAGCTGCTGCTGCTGTGATGTTTGTAAGAGTGTGTGTGTGTGTGTAATATGTTTGTACGTACAAGAGCGAGGTTAATAGTGAATGAATGACACTCGATTTTATTGAAACCGCACGCTCATTTTGCAAAGGCTTATTCTTCTCAGTAAATGTTAGCTTGCGCAACTTAAAAACTTAGCTATGATATTATGATGGCTATAAAGAAAAGGTGGAAGCTGGAATACGTCTTTACTCTTTGCCACCACCACAGGAGCAACTTGCAACATTCTCCCTAAAAACCAAGCATTAGCTTTTGCCTTGTAGCAAACGAAACAGCAACGAGTAAACGTGGAACACAAAGCAAAGGGAAAAGGAAAAGAAAAGGAAATCAGCTTTTTGGTTGTCGTTCTTATAGCTAGTGAGTGGAGTAGTGAGCCACTGACGATGATGTCTAGTAAAAGTGTGCGGTAGCAGAATAGAGAAGCAATAGCAATAGTAGCAGCAGTGGTGGTGGTGGTTTGTGTGAGATCGAAGAAAGAAAGATTCACTGAGCCAAAAGGGTTCGCCATAGCGTTTTTATGCTAAAACAGTCGAGGAAGGACTATTTTTCCTGCCACTCTGCTGGATTTCCCGTTTTCATATAAAAAATCCTGCAGAGAGCTATCCACGGCCACAATGATTTTACCAGCGGCGGAAGAACGGACGCTGAGAACGGGAGAAGGGCAGCTGGAGAAGAAGTAAGCTGGGGAAAAAGGAACAACATTTTTTTTACAGCGGAACAAGCTGGAACAATTTTTTTCTTTAATCCATCATCCTTCTTTTTTTTTGGAAAGCGGTACTGTTGGAGGTGGGGTAGTAGTAGAAGTGGCGGTGATGGTATGGTGGTTGGTGAGCGAGAGGGAAAAGAGGTGATGAGTGGCTTACTACTGCGGTGGTTTAAGAGTTTTTATTACTTCCTATTTTTACGCAAGTTCTTGTGAATAGCTAAGTAAGTATTCGGGGGAGAGTAAGAAAGAAGTTTAATGGTTTCACAATAGTTGTCAATTTCGTTAGTGAAATGATAATGAAATAATTTTCCGAGTGAGTTTTCGTTCTTGTGTATGGGATTTTCTAAAGAAAAGAATTATTATAGGACAATACAAAAAATATAAAGACTATCGAAAATAATGTCACAATTTTTCTACCTTAATAACTAACTGATACAGACACATTTTTCTCCGAAGTTTTCAATTTTGGACTGCTACAAAAAGAACGTGTTTTGGGTCGGGTAGCTTCTTACCAAAGAAAGGGAGAAAAAAAGTTTAAAAGACTTTAGTGCATTGTTGTTTGATGTTCTCTTTGGGGGAATTTAGGAGATAGAAAGAGGATTGAGGATTGTGCTGTGTGTTACTACTACTACGCTACGCTGGCGCTGCTGCTCGAACGTATTCGAAACATTTTTCCTCAACTTTCCCCATGAATCGAAGTTATACATACTTTGCAGAAATAATGTACGACAGGATAAAACTTCATGACAGTAGTGCTTTCCTTGCTTTCAGAGTAAGTTTACCTTTTTACAAGTTGATGGTTACACTTAATGTTCGTTAGAAAAAAAGTAACTAAATCCGAGCGACGCGACACGACGCAACGCGTCGCAGAGCCTCCAAAAAGAATATAAAGCTTAAAGTAAAAGAAGAAAAAGCGAACAAAGCAAAAAAGGCGAGGGGATTGTTTGGCTTTATTCATTCGGCTCATCATCATCATCGCAGAAAAAGCGAAACACTCAAATCCGATCCGATTCTTTAAGCGATCAGTGCGCAGTGGTGAATGATGAATGCATAATTCGCCATTGTACTTACAAAAGACAACAGCCAGTAAACCCGATTCTGACTTAAACAAATGAAAAATGTGACATAGACAGTGCTAAATCTATTAAGCCAATTTTATTACAATAAGTCTATTTTATTGTAGTAGCGTTGCACTTTTTTTGTCATTCCATCCGGATCATCATTAAGAAGACTTAATTGTTCTTTTGAAATTTCAGAAGGGGTTAATAAATTAGGAAAATTTAAGAGTTCATTTGTGCCAAAAAACTATATGGAGCGTGAAACGGAAAACACTTACTTAAATACTTAAAATTCACGTAAGTAGAGTTTACGAAGAGAACAGTCTTTTGTTTACATTTCATCTGGAGATCAATTAAGCCAAAAAATATTACAAAGAGGCAGGAAAAGAAGAGAAATTCAAGCTGCAAGCAAGTGTCTATGAGAAAAAAGCTTTGTTTATCCTATCCTTCCCGTTTGCATTTTGCATAAAACAGTTTCTTCTAGAAAGTAATCTTCCAAAAGCTAGCAGCAGCAGTTAAAAACTCCAAGCTGAAGCTAAACATAGTCAATTACGTACATTGATTACGAAAAATACGTCATCGTAGTAGTAAGTAGCTAAAAGTTTATGTAGGAAACTAGTTTCTTTCTCTCCTATCATTACATACATTTATTTTGTAAACTGTGTTTTTTATTCTGCTAAAATTATCTTCTTGAAGAGTTAATCTTTTGCAACAGCATCAGCTTCAAAGGAATTCTTAGTGTATAATACATGATACAAGTAAAAGATTTTAAGAGAACCAACATTTTGTGTGACGTCCGTTTACATCTTTGAGTACAGCTCAACTATAAAAACTTCCAAAAAATATTATCGAAAGGTGTCATCAATTTCGAGAAAACTTCAAAACTCATCCTCCACAAAAGATGGAAATTAAATGCAGTGAACTTTCTTTCAGCTGTTTTACATCCAGATTCCTCCACAAACTTCCTATTTGATCGAAAAAGCTTCTTCTCACTCAAGTCAGATCAAAGTTGTTTTTACAGGAGAGCAGAACTAAAACCACTTCTTTGCTACTATCATCATCACAGACAAGACAAAAAGTGTTGAAGTTGAAGAGGATGAGACCGCTTAACGCATAATATTATTTTGTCTATAGCGAATTCCTCCTCCTCCCAACTCACAACCTCAACGATTTTTTAAAGAGGAGAAGAAGACTAAGAAGCACGGAAAACATTAACTTTTTGGTAGTTTAAAAGCAGTAAAAGTAGTTTGGTTGTTGTGAAAGTGCCAAACCACTTTATAGGTATACACACAAAATCGCGAAGGAATTTCCTTCTCCACCACCTCTTCTCCTTCTCCACCCAGTTTGGCATCTATTTTAATGACACATATGATAACAGTACAAGTCACTCTTCTTCCATATTTTTTATTTTTATTCGACAAGCTGTAGAGAAAAGCAGATAAGAAGAAAGAGAAAGAAAAAAACTGTTTGTAGTAGACCAGGTGAACAAGACAGCTCCTGGGAAGGAGATTTTTGATGTCTTCCTCATGACTACCCCTATACTACGATGATCGCCCTCATCATCATCCATCCACCGTTGTCGTGGTCGTCATAATCATAACAGCAAATATCATGGTAAGTTTCTTTTTAACTTTATAAATGCCAATAGCATATTAGCTCACTCAAAGCTTAGCCTTTTCCACATTTCATCGCATTCATCCAGTTTTTACTGTAAACATAAATATCCATGAGATTCCCAATACGATGATGATTACGCCAAATCACGGGTAGGTAAAAAACACTCGTTGACATTCTTCGTGTAAAGCTTTTTAAAGACATTGCATTAGTCATTCCGCTTATTTTAAATTTTGATCAAAATAGAATATACTCGAAATATTGTTGAGTTTTGAAAAAAAGAACAGTTTTTGCAGCGCCAATATGTGCAAAAATGAGAGAATATACGGGAACGGGAGAAGGATTGAAAAAACGTAGTCAACTGGAGGGTAGGGCAATGTGAAAAATGTAAAAAAAACTTTTTCGTATTTTTTCTTGTTTCTCTCTTTCACTTGTGCGATCATTTAATCGCGTAATAAGACTTCTCTTTCCATTTTTTAATGCTAATGGAACGAGAGTAAAAGTAAAACTTGGTTGTTTCTTCTGCCGTCTTCAGTTTTCGACTTTTTTTGTTTTTCCAAACTGAAATTCAGTTTTTTTGCTAGCTTACTTACAGTAGAAGAATAAGAAGCGAAGGTCAAGTTGGTATTTACTTTACACACGTACTTAGCCTACATCCGTATTTTCTAGTCTGACATAATAAATGCAGGTTTTTGTTGCAGAAAATGAGTTTTACCCTTTGAATTCCTCCCAAATTATGTCTATTTATACATTTTTTGTTCTGTAAATGTTTACTTGAGTCTTCACAATACAAAGAAATTAAAACAAAACATTTCATTTAAATCTCCAGCAGCAAATTTCGGTGGGAAAACGAACAATATAATGTTATCTCATCATCATCTAGTCGTTGTTGTAGTAGATTACATTTTATCATCATTTGAAATTAAAGAGGATGGCCCCATTTAGAGAGATGAGATAGGCCTTGTTTTGTTTTAACATGTCTACCTACTTATCAAATCATCATCGTTTCGTTTCCATTTACGTTACACACTTTACTAAGGTTTTTACCATAAAGTGAAAGATTATGTTTTAATGTTCATATCATAGACATGAACCAATTTTTTTTATTACAGATATAAGCAATTAGGTTCAGAAACAAACATGTTTAATCCATCATTCTTTCTGGGTAAAAATATCCTCCAGATTTAAATTTAAATACATTTCCATTCCAACAGTCAGTATATCTATCCGTGTAGCATTTTATAAATTAGTTTCATCTTATGTTTTATTTAATATTGTTTCGTTTATGACATTTTGATGATGGCATTACTTTTTCATCAGCGGAGCAATGTTTAGTGAAAAAATCTTTTGTCTTTTCTCCTGATGCTTGTGCTCACTCCCATTATATGTGTCGATGTCGATTTGAGTAAATGGATGGGAACGGGATGAGAAAAAAAGCTCTCAACTCTCAAACAAGTAACGTTTATATCCTTTTTTGAAGAGGAAAAAAAGCAAACAAACTTCACTCCAGGGAACCAAGAGGCTCCAAAATCCTTGTTGTTTCAAAATAGAAAAATTCAATTTGTCAATCCTAACAGAAGAGAAATTCCTTTTTTTTTATATCTCCTCTCAAAACTACCACCATACAATGAAATTCAAGATAAATGCACACACAGTGCTCTTCTTCTCTCTAACACATCATAATAAAATAAAATAACCGGCTTTAGTTGACATGATCTCGACTTCATCGCTCGCTCTTATCATGAGAATAAAACGTAGTAGTTGAGTGGGAAGGACAAGCATTATTCATTAATGTTACGAAAGTAGGGAAAAATTCCTCCATTCCATTATCCCAATCACTGTTCAATTCTGTTATTGAACTTGACAGCTTCGTTGTGAGATATCAGCAAGTGGCCTAGCCTCAATGCAATGCAATCCAAGTAAATAAAGCATTTTGATTATTACCTATATGAAAGCATTTTGTTGCTATTATAAAACGTAATATGATGAAACTGGAACTTATTAAGTGTAAGTAGTAGTACAGTGCAATTCACTGATTAGCAAATAATAGCTCCACAATATCGTATACGGTGGCGGGCAACCAGGTAGGTAAAATAAAAGAAATATCATCTTAAATTAACAAACTCCAAGTAAAAATAGGTTAATCAGTTTTGCACATCTGTAGAGACAAAGCGAGGTCAAAATCTGTATTGATTAGCCCATCTTATTTGTAAAGCTTGAAAAATTTCCTTCAGTACTTTTGAATAAGACTAATTTCATTGCAAAAATTAGAACAGTGTCATTATATGCCATGCCATATGCTTAATAATCCAAGGAAAAAGGATAAAATATTTTGTTCGGTTTGAGTAGTTCATCTGGAAATAAATGTATTATGTATTTTGTACTTCGTTTCGGAGAAATAATAATAAGCACAGCGATTATGCAACTTTTATAGATAGATACTGGGAAGCAAAATTGGCATGCTTTTTTGCATAAATGCTAGATAGATAGGCTCATGAGATGATGATGATGATGAGTGATGAGTGGGATAATGATGAGTTTGTTGTGAATGTGCTTTATTTATAGTTTTTGAAATTGTGTAAGTACGCTAGAAAATTTGTTGCAGAGATAAAAACAATAATCATGTAAGTATTTAGAAGAAGACTCGCTCAAGATACGAAGAAAAGAGTGAGCGCGTCATTCACATAAAAGGAGGTTGAAATAAACTAAAACTGTGTGTTTTTGATATACGTACCTATACAGTTTGCTGTTTGGTTGATGTCAGTATTAGTATTGCGCCACCGTTGCGTTATCATCATCATCATCGGTAAAGAAGCAACCTCCTGTTGTGAATGTGCTTTATTTATAGTTTTTGAAATTGTGTAAGTACGCTAGAAAATTTGTTGCAGAGATAAAAACAATAATCATGTAAGTATTTAGAAGAAGACTCACTCAAGATACCAAGAAAAGAGTGAGCGCGTCATTCACATAAAGGAAGGTTGAAATAAACTGAAAGTGTGTGTTCTTGATATACCTACCTATACACAGTTTGCTGTTTGGTTATGTCAGTATTAGTATTGCGCCACCGTTGCGTTATCATCATCATCATCATCATCGGTAAAGAAGCAACTACCACCACAGCACTTACAAAGACGATCCTCCTATCACCCCTCAAACCACAACAGGAGAGAAAAAAATGACAGAAGCACTCTCCTTTATTACATACTTGCACAACTTTGATTATCTGATGGAGTAGAATCATATTTACTTCAAGAATGTGGGAAAACACAAAATCACTTGTTCTTCTCCACTCCAGACAAGAGACTCCAGACTATTCCTTGTCTTCTTACTTCTCGTAGGTAGAGGAGAAGAACATTAAAAATTAAAACAAAAAGATGCCTAGTTTTGCAAGTTAGTAGAGCATATACAGCATGGCCAGAGAGAGATAATGTACCATTTTTTATGCAATACACGTTTGTAACTTACATTTGCTTAACATATTTATGGTCTATTTATGTGTGTTAATGTATTACTAGGACAGAATCGATGTTTAAAGAGTCATAACTTTAATGCGCCATTTTTTATGCAATACACGTTTGTAACTTACATTTGCTTAACATATTTATGGTCTATTTATGTGTGTTAATGTATTACTAGGACAGAATCGATGTTTAAAGAGTCATAACTTAAATTTTTTATAACTATTTCCGCCGTAAAACGCACTGCTATCTTTGAAATATAAAATGACGTTGTTAATTGAATGGTATTCTAAAAATTTAAATAACCGATTATAACTGAGGGAATAAATTTTGGAATTTTATATAGAAACTGTAATTTTTCTAGTGCAGCATTATATTCTGCATGATGTACTATATTAAAAACTGTTTGTATCTAAAAACAGTTGAACTTGCTCAACAACGGGAAAATATCATTCCGTCCGACTAATTTTTTATAACTATTTCCGCCGTAAAACGCACTGCTATCTTTGAAATATAAAATGACGTTGTTAATTGAATGGTATTCTAAAAATTTAAATAACCGATAATAACGGAGGGAATAAATTTTGGAATTTTATATAGAAAGTGTCATTTTTCTAGTGCAGCATTATATTCTGCATGATGTACATACTATAATATTTAAAACTGTTTGTATCTAAAAACAGTTGAACTTGCTCAACAACGGGAAAATATCATTCCGTCCGACTTCCACCTTTGTAAATAATCGTGAGCTGTCAACTGGCGTAAACTTACCTCACTCTCCACGTCCGCATCCCCACTCTACTACCAAAACAGACGAACCAGAGCCATTGACGTAATTCGCATATCTAATGCAATTTAATGTATACAGGGTAAGTGCCAAGACGGGAGGAGAAGGGAAAAGACTTAAGACAACTACTACGCAGCAAGTACATTTTTTAAAACTGCTAACGGGTACGTCAGCGAAGTACCGTAGCTGTAGCTCTCTAGCAAGTTTTTTGGTGATGGAAAGGGAAGGGAAGTGAAAACCATTCCCTGTGTATTAATATCAGTAGTGGGCGACCAGGTTTTTCTCCTAACTCAGAGATCAAATTGAACTCTGAAACCTCCTCAAACAAATAGAATATTGGTTGGTGTAGGTGTTCAAGGTAGGTAATAGGTAGGTAGGTAGGTGTGGTGAAATAACTGCGAAAAGGCAGTTAGATCCTGATGATGAAGAAAATTCTAACGGAAGGCTTGAAGGCAGTGAGCTACAAACAGTAAGTAAAAAGATAAGGTAAGGAACTAAGATCATAGCAGCTCCTTTAAAGAAGGCTTCTGACAGCTTACCAAACTTTACTTTTTAATAGTAGGAATTAGACTTTAGGTCTGAATAACGAGAGCAATGCTTTCTAACTTACTCCCCCTCTCTTAAATCTTGAATAAAACTGATGAAAGGAATAGTACTTTTTCCGGATGGGTAATGGACTCTGTGATAAATTTCATTTATCTATCTCCAGACTTCAGACTCATTCATTTCCCTTCTTTCCAGTTTTAACTTTGCCACAAGTGGGTACAAAAAAGGGGAAGGAAAAGACAGAGAAAGAGAGAACGCAACGTAGAGAGAAAGGCTTGTTCCACTAAAAAGGTAATGATAATAGCTGGGTTTGCCACTGCTACTATGTCGGAGTCGGAAGGGACGAGATGAAAAACCAATGACATAGTACAAGCCACCACCACCACCACAATAGACTGGAAAATAGATTTCTTCCTGTCCTTTCTATTTGATCTCCCACCTGGTGTGTGTAATTGTAAAAGTTTTGAAATTTGAAAATGAAAAGAAGATAACAATGGGACCAGTTATTTGATACACGCTTCTAGTATTATGCCCTTCCAGTATTCTTCTTTTTTCGAAAAAGTTGGTTGACGGGAAAAGAAAGAATAAAAAAGGGCTTCGCATGTCGTACAAAGGGTTTCGGATAACATACAATGAAATGTGCTACTGCGGCAATTCACCTGAATTTCCCAAACTTTTTGTGATGAATTGTAAAGAGTTTTTGCTTCGGCCAATGAATTCACTTGTTACCCAATTGCTGTACGTACGTTCCATAGCCTAGTCTCTGGTCTGATACATGGAAGGCAATTCTGAAATATTGCATTGCATTAAAAGTTGCTTACCTGACATTAGTTTTGGAAACGTTGTAGCGTTTCTGCAGCGGCAGAGCCGCAGCAGCCATTACTAACGTAGGTTTCGTCGACCATTGACGAGAAGAGCTCCATTCAAGGATCAATTTTTCTTTTCTTGAAGAAAAAAAACTTATCATGCTAGACAGGTTCCTTTCAAATGAATGCTTACCTTCTTCCATTTCACTGTACTAGCTCAATTTCACATTTTCAATTGACGCTTTTAATGTTTATTTGATTCACTTTCCTATTTGAACGTATGTGTATGGTCTGCTCTCTCCTTTCTCCTTGTTTGGGTAAAAAATAGAAGAAGAAAATAAATGGAAAAGCATTTTAAGGTCGAGAGCGACATCCTTCCTTGACAAATAAGTAAATGGAATGTAATGCTAATGCAACAGCAGTAGCAGCAGTGGTAACAGCAAAGTTTTTTCTTCGGTTTGACAACAACGAAACGACAAGTAATTGTGATTATATCGATTCATCCTTAGCCTTCGCTAACCAAAGATTCATATCCTTTCGTCTTTTTCTTCTTGTTCTTGTTAAAAAAAGAATAAGAATCAAATGTGTATTAGCTCCAGTGGCTTGTGTTGTGAGCAACCATATGTTCCGCTTTTACTTTACTTGTTCTTTCCTTCTCCGCACTGCATAATAAATATTTAAGTAAAGCTAACACACACAAACATACAGTTAGTAGTTGTACCCTTTTTACTATATTTTAACTACCCACCACCCACATTAGTAGGCGTAATGGTGAGGAGACATATCCACGTTGGATGTCACCGTGTCAGTTAAAGGGGAAAAAGCGATTTCCCATTTCTCCGTGAACTTTTACTGTGGTGATGCCCATACCAAATACTTTCTTCTTCAGGTTTTTCTTTTTTTTTGTCTGTCATCCTATGCCACAATACATAAAACATTATATATTATATTATTATATGGCTTCTTTACTTGAAGACCCTTTCTTCTTCTTCTATTCTATTTCGATCTATCTATCTATCCTACCTGTCATCTTGGATCCCATCTGATTCATGTTCTCAATTTTATTCCAATCCAACCACCCAATGCTCAAACGTGCATACGAACAACTCTGTTCTTGGCATAAAATTACGTATGTTTAGTAAGTCAGGTTACTTATACGAGTATATGTTATTTTATTAGATCACAATAAATATTATATGTGCCGTACCAAACTGTAGGCACCTTATCCAATGAAATCGATGATTCCATTGAAATAAACTCACGTATTTGCATTTCCTTCCATGTCGAATTCCAAAGATCAATCCGAGAAAAGTCTACCTTCGTAAAAAAGAAATTCTTGTTAGAACAATATTTTATTTGATAACTCGTTGAGCATCAGATTCGTTTTTCATGTTTTCTTTAAGTTCTTGTATTGACTTGTCTTGTATATTGCATGCGTGAGGAATTCTGCGTTCATGAAAGGTGATAGGAAATGGATATATCGTACAAGCTTGACTTTCTGAAATACTTGAATGCAACAAAGCCAAGGACACAAGGTTGAAAAAAGAGAAATAAAGTGTGTCTGTGAATTTTTTTAAATGAAGGAAAGTAAATATTCTTGTCTATGGCTGTGATTGCATGCACCTGGCCTAACTGATCAACATGTTTAACACAGAAGGATCCTAACTAAAAAATAATATGCAGTTTTGGCAAGTCAACACTTTCAAAGAATTTTGTTCTTTTGCAGTTTAAGTGATATTTGAACGAATACTTACAAATTTCTAATTGCAAACAACTGTTATTCCCTTGATAAAATGCGACGGAATTTCCTACGCTTACAAAATACAATTTAAAAATTTTATTTTTGCACCCCTACAATTGACGCGACAGTTTTAATTTCTTCAGTCTGTTGTCTGATGTCGCATTCAAAAGACAATGAATACATTAAAAAGAGATTTCGTAATTTATTTGCATTTTGCGGAAGCTGATAACGTCAATAATAACGGGTGATCGTATTAGGTTTAAATGTGTATTTTGGTATTATGGAATTATCTGCATTTTATACTAAACGAAATTGTTGAATTGTCTGTCGCTTTGTTTGGAATTTAATGAAAATGTCGCGACCATAATGGCATTCTATTCTGTACTTTTCCAAGCTCTACTACAATAGTAATTAAATTGAAACTTTCACAGTTGAAGAAATGGAATTTTAAAAAAGATCTCCTAAAGCTGAACAAGGAATTTTTAACACGATGATTTTGTTTTTGTGCATACAATGCAATATTTATAAGAGTAAATAAGTAATAAATTACTGAATTTCAGACTCTCTTAAAATTTGCTGATGTGGATTTAATCTTTAAATTTAATCAGAAAATCTTTTAAAACGTACAGCTTAACAATTTAATTTAACATTCCTTCTTTACAAAGTTTTCTTTGTCCTTGAAAAGCAAACTCTCCGCAACCTTTAACAATGTTTGGAACTTTCGGTTTTTGTTTGCGCTTTTTAAGTAATAGATTGTAAAGCAGTTCCTGCTGGGTCTGCATTATTACAAAATAACCAGACTTAAAATTTAGTAAACGAACAAAAAAGTAGGATTATGTTGAGCAATTTTCAAAAAAGTAATTCCTTTGATAAAATGTTACATTTAACTTATTATAATTATCTGTGAATCGTAAATACATTTATTATGAAATTTCATTAAACCAAAATTAACAAACAAAAAGGAACAATAATTCGCATTTTACATTAGCGATAAGCTGTTTGCACCCAACAAGTTTATAATTCATTAATTTTCATTCAAACAAACAGTAAAACAAACACACGGTTAAGCTTACTGTCAGCTTCTGCCTGCCAAAACCGTTGAAACAAGTCTCTTACAATGCTTGCAAGTCTATTTCTTCTTGGCTCAGTCTATCAGGATTCAGGACCAAACGTAGATTTTAGTAATTGAAACGGACAGGAAGTTGTCATTCGGTTTGTAAAATGTTTTGGCTAATGAAGTGAAACCTTTCTACATGAACTTTCACAATGTTTTAAGCTTTACTGCGAGTAAAATTTGACCATCCCCCTTTGTGATACACTTTCCGTTTTTTAAATACAATAGCTGCGTGCTTGTTCCAGGGCGATTCGCTTTAATTATTCATTCTTTGCAATAGGGATGTCGTTGGACAGTTTTTTAATTTACTACCGTACTTATTGGGTTTTGAGGAACTCGCCTAATCAATAGTTTGACGATTTTTCATGCAAAACTCATACTATTGAATTTTAGCTTGAGAGAACAATGCAAACGAAACGGACCGTATCTCCTCAAGCTGGGGTCGTTCTATTGTGTCATTCGCTAACTTAATATTAGCTTCAAAGTTAAATTGTGCACTTTCCAGTACTTTCCTTCTAAAATTCAAAGAAAAAAGAAGGTCAAATTGAAATTTGAAGAGAATTTCAGAAAAAAACATTTTTATTTAATCATGTTAAATATTCTCTCCATGGAATACTAGTTTGCTTGGGTTCATTGAGAAGCGGCTTTTGGAACTCACCCGAGGAAAAAAGTGTTCCCTCACTCACACATAATCCCTTCTTTACCTGTGGCTGACTCCTCTTCTAGCCTGACTTATGTATATCAACACTTCCCTCACACTCTCCCTCTTCGATTCATAAAATGTTTTTCTATATGCTTTGCATAATATATCGACTTTGAATTTGAATCCACCTGACATGAAGAAGAGGAAGAAAAGCCGAATTGGAGAGAAAGAGCGAAAAATCCCCCTCCATAATACCAAAACTCCCACAGCACGTTCGAAACCCATTCGAGCGGAAATAAGTAAGAGCCGAAGAAAAACGCAATAACTTGAAAGGCTAAAAAACATAATCGCGAATGTCACCAGTCCTACTCCTACCTCATTATTATTCCTATATAAAACGAAAACTCTTCTAAGCATTATATATGAGTGGAAGGATGAAGATGAAGATGACGAAGGAAAGAGAGAAGAGGAAATGAAAAGAAGCCTCCAAAAGATGCTTCTAATGCTGCTGCTGCTGCTAAGGATCATTGATCACCCGTCTAAAAATATGTCCTATCTACATGTAGATTGAAGCAGTACGTCACCCACAGACAGAATGACTATTTTCTGCCTTTCTGGTTAGGACGTACGTATTCCACTTGAAGAAGGAATATATGAGGCGGCTTTGGGAGATAAAAATGCGTAATGGCCCTCTCTCACTATATATTTATGACACTATTACTACGGAATTCTGTACTCCGTTTTAAACTGTACAAAAATCATCATTTCTTCTTTCTAGAGGAGGAGGATGTCACACAGAAGAAAGAATATGAAGGAAACGAAAATTCATTTTTTCGCTAACCGACTTGACTACAACTAAATCCACTTGAATGAGCATATATTGAAGCGGCAGTGGTAGCAGTAGTAACAGAAAAAGCAGCGGTCGGTTGGTTATCTTATCTTCCGCAGGCTACGTCTTTCCCGATAATTCTCACTTACTTAGTTTTTTCCTCTTTGGGAGGGAGGTGAAGGCACTCATGCAACTGGAAAAACTTTTTCTTACTTTTCGTGGATAAAAAATTTTCATTGCAAGAAATATTATATAAAAGTGATGTATGTATATGTATACACATACATAGGTCCATCATCAACGTAGTACTTTCACTTAAATTAACGCGCACGTTCACTGTGCAAATATAACAGTTCTTCTGCTTCCACAAACACGCACTCCACATTGTTGTTGATCCTGATGACGATGTTTGTAGTAGTTAGTATAAGCTTGAGCTGTGGTGAGGGCTTTCACCCTTCACATCATGAGCATGTGTCAGTATCATGATATTTATCGGTTAAGTAAAAGTGAGGAGGGAGATAAAACGTAATCACAAGAGTCATAAGTTTAACTTTAGATTTTTTAGCCTTAACTTAAATCAAATTATTTATGTATATCTGTCCAAAAGGAAAACCGTTGCTGCTGTGTTAAATTATATATTTTATATTGTATTGCATCATCATTTCTTTATTAATCATTATTATGATACTTTTGAACTTGTCAGGTGGTAAGGTCAAACAACTTTAAAGGTTGAATGCAATATGGTGGGGTTTTGTATTTCTCAACAAGGAAAGATTTCGAAGGAAATCAATTAGGGAGCAATAACATTGAGTTATTTTCATCTAAGGTGGTGGGTGTGTTGGTTGGTCTACCAAATGGCAGTTGTCATTTTGGTTAACTTTTTTTCTTTTTGTTTGACTGCTGTCATTTACGCTGCGGCTAATGGTTTTGACACAGCGGTGACCATACACTAAAATGAAATATGTATAATACTAAAAAATGAAATCGAAACTTCAAAACTTACGCGAAAATGGTTTGTTTGGGGTCAAAGTTTTGATTAAAACAATGACACCAGAAAAATATTTAGAAACCTTTCCATCATTTAAGTGTAATAGATGAATCCAAGTTGATTAATTTTATGATATTTGTAGCTCATAAATGATTAAAATTGTTGTTCATTCTAATTCTAAAGATTTTAAATTTTTGATAAATTTTCAGAAAAAGCAGGCCAGTGCAGTGCAACAAATCAGTCATTTCCAATATTTTTTACGAATCTTCTTTAATTCATCGTTTATTGCTTGGTGAAGTGCAAACATAATCGATCCAAGAATAACGAATTCTTACAACCATTAAATTGCACGTAACCGCTTCAGTGAACAATGTACATCCTACATACAGTGATGAAAACATGTTTTTGTAAGGTAAAATACGGCTGCACAATATTTTATATTGATTCTGTCAGAAAAAGTGGCTGCTTGCATTACTTCCACGCGAGATAACTTTCATTCATCGGTTAAATTAAAATGGCATACACACGACTATATAGTAAAAGCTCATCCAACCCATTTCCATTTTAAAACTTTTTCTTACTTCTTCAGCAAAACGAAAGTGTGACGATGACGCTTTCCTCCCCTCTTCTTTCCATGCTTCTTCTTTTTATTTACTTTTTATATTATACACATTTTTTACTTTCTGTTTTCCACAAAGTACTTAGCTGCTTCTGGATAGCCAGAGGAAAAACTCGTGCATGTACCCCCTGTCAGTTTTAAAGGCTCCACTTACTATACTGTTGCGCATCTAACAGTAATTTTGCTTTAGTAGATTTTTCTGCTTATGTGCATGTGCATGGAAGAAAAAAGTTTTTAGAAAATAATTTTATTAAAATATTCTCAGAAAAAAACTGAAAGAATGCCGTTTTTATCCAGTAATTATTCAAACGAAAAAAATCCATTTCCCTCCAAAAAAATCGTTGCAAAACCATTTTGGATCTAATTACACAAATTTCAAGGAAATTAGATTTCTTTACTTATCATCTCTTTGCTTGTACCAAATATTATTTGGATATTGGATAATTGGTTTGGCTGTGTGCTTGTCGTGTTTATGTATGATTATGTAACGAACCCTTTCATTCATTAACAAACCCACTGAAACTTGATTTTGCATCAGGAGAACAAATGCCAATTAGAAGACATAATTTGCCAAAGTGTTGTTTCAAGTTATGGTTAGAATTAACGAAGATTTATTACCCGATAAGCATAATAAGCAAAAGAGGGAGAATAGCAGAGCAGTTTGTTGTGGGTTTGTCATGTTTACATTGACAAATAAATTAGACTGACGTCATGTCAGTTAGTGAGACCTATGTCGAAACTGTCCAACATTATTTCACGGAGGAGAAAGAAAACCAATATTTAATGATGCGTAGGAGGTGACTGATTTTTCCAGAATTTTCGACTGTTTATAGTTAGGCACGAGTAGTAACAAAACATAATTTTTGTTGATTCAGCTTGTACTTTGAACCCACTTACCTTACATTGTAATTTATTGTAAACAAATGAGCCATCCGAAGAAGTTAAATACAGTGCACATTTTTGTTGTAGAACTATTTATTGTTCTCTTTCTGCTTAATTGTCAAAACATTTAAAAATTTACACTTATAAATGACTTGATGCCGTAATGCTCCAGTTTTTTTGCGTAAACTTCTTAATAGTTAGAAAGAAACCATTTTATAATCTTTATAATTTATTCATGTTCATAACCTACGATTATCTTGTTCTCCTCCTTTTCTCTTTACAAGGTTTTTTGTTGTGAGGTGAATTTTTATAAGATAATTTGATGTCTAGAGAGAGCCCAAGTGTAGATGTTAATAATAGCATGCACCTACAAAAATGTCTAGAAATCTGCTCTGGATCACGGTATTGTCGTCTCGTCGTCACTGACAAAGTATTAGCATATAATAAAAAAATAAGCCTTATTTCTGCACCTTCTGCCGACAAAGCATTGTTTCATCTCAACGATAAATTATCATGTCGGTGAACCGCGCTACTGAATCGTGACCTGCTACACAATATCTGTCGTGACGAAGTGAAGTTATGCATATTACTATCATAATGTATCTTCGTAAAATATAGTTTTTTAAGCTAAACTTATTCCGAAGGACATGAAAAAAGACGACTGACTGTTTTTGGCTGTGACGCATACAAAAATTGTGCATGTACTACTGCTGCTGCTGCTGCTGCTGCAACAGAGCAAGTACTACATGTAAAGGTGATCAATATTACACGGATAAACTGTCGTTATATATTTCTTTAATAAATCTAAACTTACACACAAGAGAAAATTTTGTAACATCCATTTCTATTCTTTGTAATGTTTTGCGTAAGCTAAAAACGAGCGAAAATTGATAGAGAATTCATGATTGCAGCAGTATTGCTACCACTAACCCACTGATGGTAATGATGTTGATGAGGATGATTCTGTTAAGTTTTAAAAGTGACATATTATTGTACTCGACATGATGACACAGTATGGCTTTATTTTGCTTTTGCTGCTGTTCTGTTCCTCTTCAGAATATTTTACAGTTTTTTGACAAGTCATTATAGAAAATGGCAGGCGGTCACGTCCTATTACTGACTTCTCTGGCGAGCGTTATACTATCTATCTAAACTGAAGATTAATGACGAGGGGATTTTATGTCGAAGGGAATTAAGTTTAAAACTCTTCTTTTTCTTTTACAGCAGCAGAGCAGATAAAATAGTAACAGAGTGCATCCTATTTAAACGTAAGTAGAGAATAATGGAGCCATAAAAACAAAGAGAGAAAGTATTTATGACGGCCTTGGTGATGATCATGATGATGCGGAGGAGAAATTAAAAGTAACATGTCTAAAAACTTTAGTAGTGATAATGTTGAGGCATGGACACAGTGATGAGAGATGAGAACTAAAGGGCTTCAAGAATTGAATTCAGCAAAATCTCTCTGTTGAGTGGGTGTCCTTAACAAGCAACGCGATGCGATGCGATACGTTGAAAAACTAAAACGAGTAGACAGACGGGGGTGACTTAATCAGTTTTAGTTTTAACAAGACTACATGCTTTTATGAAATAATAGTAATAATAACGTTGGGTTTCTCACTTCACTACTGAAGTCGGTTATTCTTCTTCTGATTTATTACAACGGAAACTAAAGCTCATACAATGTAATGGGATCAGACATTTGTCTTCTGTTATGCTAGATGATGATATATCATGCTTTCTCTCACTCAAGTTAGATAGTTGTTAGTTTTATAGTCATATCATCATTATCATTAGTTAAAAAGTAGGAATGAAACGACTCGCACTTCTTTGTACACAAAAAAATCATTCGCCATTACTATTTTCCTCCACTACAAGAAAAATTTTGAGACTTCTTTACTTTTGCTTCGCTACTTTTTCTTCTTCTCCCGTCTTTTAAGTTTTAATGAAGGTTGACAGGAGGTTAGACAACTTCATCCTACTTACTCCTACCACCGTATCGTCATCGTACATGCATACATAGTACATGACAATGACGACAACTGATAACTCCCCAGCAACTTTGTCAATTTGTCATATAATTAGGATAAGTAAGTAATAATGAGTGAGTGAACAATTTGTCAGGTAATTGCACAGCTGCAATGCAACATAACATCAACGTCACATCGATGGATTTTCTTTATTCTTTCATTCATTCCATTGTCTGACAGTTCAGGTGACATAGTAGTAGTAGTAGTCGAACAAAGTAGTAGTCTGTCCGATAAATAAATAAATGCGTAATAATACAAAAAAAACCTTCGGTTTAACCTTTGCATGTTACATTTTTTTGCAATGAGGAAGTTTTGTCTTTCGTGACACGCTGACTACCATCACTACCACCACCACGAAAATTACTTATTTATATCTAAACGGCCTTAGTCCGAAAAAAGTTCTAGACTCATTTCCTTCCTTTTTTCTTTTCTTTTATGCTTTAACTTCAACCCACTTTCTATCTAGGATTATCATTATTGTTGTTACCAATTCAAAATGAAAACACGTAAGAGAATTTCTCCGAAGTCACGTAGTACTGGAGGAAAAGAGCCACATGGGTTTCTATTTCAATATATATATGAAGGAGAGGAGGTCCTTTATTGGTTTTACCCCTGCCTTTTCTTATTTTGATG
>JAHZNJ010000708.1:0-11708 GCA_027744475.1 Lepidocyrtus cf. sotoi NNG-2020 | reverse complement strand
GTACAGTACAGTTGACGCTTGAGCAACAATTGAAAAAAATCTACGCTTGGAAGTAAAGCCAAAGAGGCAACAATTAACGTCCGTCTCCGTACTTTTAACTTGATTAACTATACTCTTTTCAATCTTATTTTCAACGTACTATTTTGATCCACATATTTATAGTAGACCGCGACGCGAAGACATAATAATGCACTACAGTTTTGTTTATTTCCTAAACATGTTTAATAAAAACAAATAATAGTTAAACTGCTTACTTTTAAAACAAAACACATATAATAATAATAATCGATTAACGCTGATCCTAATTTTTAAGCATTATTTTACTTATCCGATCCCGCGTTTTATGTACAGAGCAGCCTATCCGCAAGATTTTGTACAATTCACAGCACGTATTGACGTTTTTTTGCTTTCTCTTGTGAAATTGAAATTTCAGTTTCACAACAAAAATATTATTAAATCGTTTCCTACTTATGTTTAGGCGTTAACTTCATGAAAGAAAAGAAATGAGATATATAATACAGATAGTTATACTTACATAACATTATACAATTTGTCTAACAATGGATGAAAAGTAGGAATAAACCTGGCGCCATGGCCGCCATTCGTCGTTCTTTACGACTGTTTTAGTCTTATTTGTAATGCAACGTAAACGTAACCCTTTTCTTGCGTTTTTATGCCCTTCTTTTAGCATTTTTAGCAAGCTTGCAATTAAAATTATTGAATGATTTTATTACATTTTTTCGCAAAATTTTAATTTTCCGTCTGATACTTTAAAGTGGTCTAATTATATAACACTGAATGCATACATCTCTAAATAATATTTAAGCTTCCTTAAATGCTAATACAGAGTTTTTGCTGATATTGGTTTTTAGGTAACTTTGTTTCAACAGAGACTGACGCGCTTCACCACAAAAGTTCAGGAGTGAAAATAACGCGTTCAGTTGAAATGATATTGTTGACATTGTTTTTATATGATATCGATGATGATGATTGTGAATGAGATGTGCTTCGCCCACCACCGCTCCACCTCACTCACACAGGAAGCATACTATTTTACTAGTATTTGTGTAGGCTCTACATAATATTACATATCCTCACTGGAAAGTTTCTATATGTTGGCGTAATTAGTGTTGTATGTACTATAATAATATATTCAAAACTTCTCGAATTTCGTTAATAACATCATGCAGTAAGTAATCCATACTTGATAAGGGTCAGTGTGCTTTTAAATAAAGTTAGTTATGTTAAAGAGTTCTTTGTTTCAATTAGAATAATTAATTATTACATTATTACAAATTGAATGTAATATATTGTCTTATTATATGTAAATTGAAGATTTTTCTGTATTATGTAACAAGTTTAGTTAGTTAATTTTTAACTTGCAAAAGGATCGAAGCATAATATACATTATAGGTATATTATATTATAAATAACCTATAGTGGAAAGTATAAATCATATACACATATAAAACAATTACGTTTTTGTATAATATTTCGTAAGGATAAGTATATAAAGAAGTTGCCTCTGCGTAGCTATAATATTATAAATAATGTTAGTATGCAAGTTTCATATACGTTACGTACATTATATTATAACTGTTTACAAAGTAAGATTTTCTTATATTTTAAAAATGTTTATTTATGATATTATTATTATTATTATAAAGAATGTTTTTACAATAAATTTTTCCTCGAAGAACTACTAAAGGAAATCAAACGAGTGAACACTTTTCTTTCACTTTCTTCGTAGCAGTTTTTGAGGAGCCTTTTGAGTCGAGTTGTAAACTCATATTTCGATTCTTTTCCAGCGTCAGATCTGTAAAGAGAAAAGAAAAATACGAAATTTCAATTTTCAAGATATATGTGAAAACTATGTAGTAGTAGTTTTTTTTGAAAGTAAAAAGTTTGTGGGAGGAAAGGGTCGGGCTCGGGTTCGCGTAGATGCTTATTCTATTGAACTCCATTATTGCATCGCATTATATAAAACTTCTTCGTAATCATCACAGATCAGACATTTATACAAGTAAATTGTAAACACAAATACAAAAAATACAATGAGCTCTTTTCGTTAACAATAAAAAGCTATTTTCAGTTGTACGATAACTCTCTTGATAAAATTTATCACTGTCACCACCACCGCACCGTTTCCCGCTTTGCGAACTTTACAGTTCTTTAAATGAGTGCATATAATTTTCTCAAACAGCAGCACTATAGTGCCCCTGCTCAAGTGCATATACAAGCAAGCTTAAAGCTCAAGATGAAAACTGCTTTCCCTTTTCCGATTCAATTCATGAGACTTCTTTTAGTAAATAGAGAATCAGAATCACCGATGTGAGATCAGTCAGTGTCATCTTGCTCCAGCATGTCTGAAAATAGTTTTCTCTTTCCCCTTTAAAAGTCTCCAATATTTTCTATTATGCCAGTAGTAAATAGGTAGGCTAGGTTCCTACTTGGATCCACATCCACATAAAAGGTATATTCTTTGAAAGAAAGATGAACAAGTTTTTATCTATTGTTAAGGAAGATTCGAACAATTTTAGGTACATAATTCTATCTGAAATGAAGAACAACGTTGAAGGAGAAGAGTTTTCCCAGTTGACAAGGGTCCCAAAGTGGCATATCCTCTTGTAAAATACACAGAGTTGAGAAGAGCAGAGAGTTGAGTTTGTTCGACAAAAAGTGTTCATCTCATCACACTATTATATTATTTGAACAGTAAGTAGTGTGAGTAAATTGTAGTAGACGATGTGATGTGATGTTGATGAGATGGATGATGGGAAAGTGGTAAAACGCTGCTGGTTTCTTTCTTGTAACAGTATATCATCCTGCGCTGCACTGGAAGCCTTAAATAACATGAAAGAGGAGACAGTGAAGAAGAACTTCAAGACGAAAATTTACAAGTGCGTGACTTCTACTCTGAGAGCTCCTTTAGATTCGACGTACACCTCTGCCTGTCCTTCTCTTGATATAGACTTTCACTAGACTTAATGACTTTTGGCGTATTGTACTACACATGAAGTGTTTAACGGGCACTCTCTAATACATGCAATTTAATGCCTTTTGTACGTTTGCATAATATCTTGAACTTCGAGAAATAATAAAATCATTGTTTTTAATGGTTTCTGTTGGTGTTCCATTAACTCATCTTACGTACTTCTTACAAAATGTACAAATTTGTATAAGTACATAATGTACCTCAAACGAGGTTGAAAACTCTGAGATTAGAGAAACTAGACAAATGCAGCAGCATATTATTTCATTATTACCGAAGTTAGTGCCATCGCATCCATTGCTTTGTTTCAGGGAAATTCAATTACGAATATCATCATCATCATCATCATCATTGGCCAAGTCTATAGTATTTGAATAGAATGGAATCTGCTCTGCTGGAATAGTGGAATATGCTCCACATTAAATATTTACGCTCATTCTCTTTGTCTTCCCATTTGTTATCTAATAGGTAGAAAACTTCCTTTGTTACACCCAATTTCCGTCAAGTTGAAAGGTTGTTACTCTTCTTCCCATAATGGAAAGGAGCCAATCTTGAATCTTCCTACCTACTTACTTACGTACGTACATGTCCGTACCTATGGGTAGAGTAGAGAAAGGAACCTGATTCAATTCATCCAGCAGTAGTAACAGCATCATCAAAGTCATGAAACAAAAATGAACCATGAACCCTTGACATTATGCTCTATGTGTGGTTTCTTTTCTTCCTATGACTACGACTTATGATATGAGAATGTATTCGTGAAAATGCATATTCTTTAGAAGAGAAAGCAACTTTCCCTTTTGTGCTTATAATAATACTTACAATTACATAAATAATAAGAAGATTGCTTATTTATGATACAAGATGATGATGATGATGATGACAAAGATGAAAGATACATTAGGTCAATGGTCAAGGAAGCTATAGCAGTAGGAGAGATAAACAATCCTTCTTGTAGTAATTAGACAACTATTTTTACTGTGCTTTCCATTCCTTCAAAAGTGTGCTTTCTCCTTAAGCAATCCAAGCACGAAATGTTTCCACGAACTTTCTCCTCACCGTGTGTACAATCCAATGTCATAACCCGGTTATTTTTTGTTATTTGTTATTTTTTATTCACTTTCTGGTACAACCATTGTTGTAACATAACACAATTGATTTATTTATCACGGTCAATTATATGAATGCTATTTTTCTCTGGAATTGCTTTGTGTACATAAAATTACTAAATCGTAAGAATTTATTTAGGCGTAGGCAACGCTAACTAAGCAAGTATAATTCCTTTTCGTTAATACTTTCCTTCGATTTATTATGTTTTATGTTTATTTTGATTTATACAAGGTCGGAGACATGACCTGGTTGACAGAAAATGTCACGTCAGTATTCCTTTTTATAGTATCGATGCATACCTACCTACCGACACTAGTTCAAGTTCGTAGTTACTATTTTGGTCGTTGTCCATAAAAAGTAAATAGACATGACATTTTGAAAAATGATATTACCTATCCCGCTACTCATTCCTTCTATTTGGATTTCGTCCTAACACACTACACTGCTCCTTCCTACGTAGAAAACGACGCTGAGAAAATGAAATATGAGAATCCATAAAAATTTCAAAATATGTAGAGTGTTGATGATAATTCCTTCCGTGTAGGAGAAGAGTGGAGACGCAGAGAAAGCTGTCTTCCCTTCCATATTTTTCGATAATAATATACCTAACTTTCTTTGACACAGTAGTAAGTAAGCAATAAAAAAGAGCAGAATAGGAAATGGGATGCTTGCAAAATTGACAGTACAATTGACTAACACAATGTAAATATTTATATGTCCTTATTTTTCATTTCCTTCACATCATAATGTTTTCTTCTTCTTCCCTACCCTTTCACTACTAAAACAACAACAAACGACGACGTTTATTGAGAAACGATTTTTCTTTTTCATGCGATTAGTAATTTCTTTGCTGTACAACAAAAGCAACAATAACAAGGCGGGGGAGAAACGTAGAAAGCAAATTGGAAAAGAGACAACTTGTCACGTCTTCGATGTCCACCTCCGCACAAACGTATTTCATTTCTCTAGAATTTCGAGCCGTGTTGAAGTAAAACTTCAAGCGGATTTCAACAAAAAAATTTAACTAAATAAATAAGTCCCCTTATTTTCAATTTTTATTCGTTTTCAATTTGTTTCTCAGCTCATGAGCTTGTTGAATAAAATTTTTGTAATATAAAAATTAAACGTTGAACTTCTTACAACTCACATTCCCCCAAATCAAGACTGAAAATACGTTTGGACAATGCAAAAAGCTTCTTCAAAATAGCTCCCAGTCGCGTTGATTATGATATTATTTTTTACAAAGTATAAATTGAATTTAAGTTCTATTAGTAGGTATTATCCATAAAACTCACTAACTAAGCTACGTAGAACGTTGAAATGAGCAGAACCATTTGTATGTAATTTAGTTCATTATATAAATATTTGAACAAGACTTGTTTGTAATATATTGTTCTTTTTGTACATTAATACGTTAAATGCACAAAAAGAATCATGAAACAAAATTTTAGCAAAACATTTTTTTAAGTTTTACGTTTTGTTTTCCGTACGGTTGCATTTCTCTAATGTGAAATATACTTACTAGAAATATAGTAAGCCTTTCTTCCCATTTCTAGTTCTGGAGTTTCTACTAATGGTCGTGTGTATTTGGATGAAAAAGCTCACGTCATTAATACATAATACGCTTAAAAGATTACACACTTGCGTAGGTATTCCGTATAAATGTATATGCTCAACAATGTTAGAAAGTGAGAGAGAGAGAGAGAGAGTACAAGTTGAAGAATCAATATTTGAGACCAAGAGAATAGAAACACTCTTTCTCTTACCCGTTTGCATTTATGGAATAAGATTTTTAAGTGAAGAGGAGAGAGAGAGAGAGAAATGGAAAGTAAAATGTTTTGAGTACTTTTGCACTTGTTGAGGAAAATTCTAAAAAGTAAAATGAGAAAGTTCTCTTTCTCCTTCTTTCATTCGAATTCTGATCTCAGGTATAGTACATGTACTAAGGATTTTGGCTCTCTGGTTGGGTTGAAGTGAAGTTGAAAGTTAAAATGCTGGAATGGAAATACGGTAAACACACACACGTGCATATCTAAATAACTTAAGAGTGCTATTGTAGTATAGAGTAACGGATTGCGGTTTATGCAAAAACCACAAAGTTGGGATGCAAAGTGAATAACAAACAGGATTAGCAACAGAGTTTTACTTTTTACCTCATCTTCAAAACACGAAATGACATGACATATGGACGGGGAAGGGAAGGAAGAAAAACACATCAGGCAACTAGAGCGTGACATACGGTTTAGTAATTAGATTAAAGTAACGCTTTCTAGGATAAATGAAGTTGTTTTAGAGTTTTTACAGGCAGCCGTTGCTGCTGCTGTGGAAGAAAAACTGTTAATCCTATATATCTGTATGTAGAAAAAATAAATTGTACATGATATGTTGCGCTTTCATGATGCTATTCCATTCCATTCTACTAGAGCTACATTAAAATTAATTGACGTTTGTTCAGTTTTACATATAGTGAAAAAAGTAAATCAACCTTCATGATTATGAATGAGAAGAATCCATGATCTCCTAGACTTTTATGAGAATAGTAAATGGATAATAACTAAAATCAATCGCCAAATCTCACGCTAACTGCTCTTTTAGCCTTGAAACGTTGCCAAAAAACAACATTACTAATATTCACAGCAAGTTGTTGCAGTATACAAAGAGGACTAAAGAATAAAGCTGGAATCCTACCACCATTGCATCCTATCTGTTAGTCTGTGAGGGAAAATGAGATCTTTACTCTTTGACTTTCACACAAGGACTAGTGCTGGCGCAAGCTGTAGACAAATATGGGTATAATGTGTATACTTTCTCACCAAGCTTAAAAATCATTGCCTAACTTTCACTTTACTGTAAAGTCTCTTCTTATTGAACACATAAAATAAGTATGTGTAGATCATATTGTGCTGTAAAATAGCAACAACGGCAAGTAAATGTCAGCGTTTCCCCTTTCTCTTTGAAAAATATATTGTAACCGGGAAAACATATTCGATTGAATTGTTCTATTTGTAGAAAGAGATTTTAAATAATCTTACATTAGTTCCAGCACAATAGAATTGTGCATAGTACTTACAATTTTGCATATTGGTAGATTTTTTGTTATTCATTGCATGACACCGTCAACATCATTACAATCACTAACCATTTAGTTTTCGAATTGAAAATTTGAAAAAAATTTTTTGCTGAAAACTACGCTTTTTCAAAAAATATTACGCAGGTTTGTTATTACAGAATGAGCCGGGGGAAGTTGATGCTATTCCTAGTCCAATCTTATTTTTATAGATAATATCAAACAACTGCAAATACGGGGACTCATGAGAATGAGAGCGTTGGCATCATCATGCTTTTTGGTTTCCGGCATGAGATGAACATTCCCAGTTCGCACTCACACAGTTCTGGGTAATAAATATACAGAAATAAAAAAAGTTTGTCAGCAAATAAATCGGTCAAACGAGCAAAAGAAAGTCCCTAATTCTATTGTAACTCTTCCTGCTACCCTTGCACAACTCTAGACACATTACGGGAAAGGAAGAAAACATCAACCGCAGAAAGCTTCTATAGACAGTTGGCAGCCGGGGTTTAGTTTTGAAGAAGAAGATGCTTCGCTTAGAGATTCACCCACTCACTCAACGCAAAAAAATAGTTTTTGTACTTATTTTGTTTTCTGGATTTACCGGGAAAAAACAAAGCCTCAATGCAAGGATTGGATCGTAGTTTGATACAGAGACGACAATATAAATGTTACAGAGTTTGGTTTTTTTCTGTTGAACTTACATAATATGGAACTCATCCAAGAAAATTTAGCTCATGGTCAGCAGAAACATTAAATTTCGTTTATTTTTTTGGTAAAAGCCAAAAGAGAAAGTAACAAAAAACTTGTGGAATTTTTTCACAATGTTTCTACTACCATATTTAACCATAGATGATTCCATTTCACTGATTCTGTAAGTAAAAGTTGTACACTTGCAATACATACTCGTATTCGTACGTACATTTTTTGTGTAAACTTTCTTAATCTTACTGAGAGGACAAAGTTTTGCCTTTTGTCCAAGTCAAATATTCCCATTTGCTGCGCATATTTGGCATCACATGTTACTACGTTGGACGATCCTTTCGCTTAGCTTTGGTGTCTCTGTCTGTCAACTTCATTTACCATAGATGAAAATAAAGAGAAGGATTTAAATACTTTGACTTTTCAAGCTGTTTTGCTTTCACCTGTCGCATACAATATCCATTATTGTAGGGAAACGCCTAACAGTTCTAAACGTATTATAGGCTACATCAATCTCGCTAATGTACTGAGAAAGATACGTACATACCTATACTTACTCGTACTTCCACTTAAAATGGAGGGGAAAAGAAAAAGAAAAAAAGAATACACGAATTTTTTCTCCATGTCAAAATGACAAGAACATGTCAAATTTGAAATTTCCAGAGACAAAAGTCGTAAATATTCCAGAAGCATGCATAAAGGATAAAGCCAAGGAGAAAGTGAAGTCTTCTTACACCAACAAAAACTACTAGTTCAAGTCCTGCGACTTGACTTTCTTCTTACCTTCCTTCCTTCGGTCCTCTAATAGAGAACAGAACAGAGATCTAACCAAAACTTACAACAATTTTACCACACCTCCATAATAATATTAATAATAATACTATAGCCTCTGCGCATTTTATCACAAAAACCGTTAATCGCATTTTAGAGTCAACTGCAGCTTGAAGAAATCTGATTTGTTAGTCCGAAAAACTACAAAACATTCTACAAAAACTACAAAAAACGCAACTTCATTCTACATTTTCATTCAGACCGAATCGGGGCATACAAAAGTTGTAAATAAGCTTTTAATAGACATGTTTTTAACAGGAAAAGGATATAACAGTTTTGTCATTGACGTCATTTACTACTAGAACACCAAATTTTTTGTTGCATTAAACAAGAAACTGGAGATAAAAATAAGTAAAAAAATGTTCTCCTATTACATGGGCTAAAGGCTACACTGTCGACAAAATTTTTCATGCCTTCATTCAGTTTTGTACATGCATGCCATGAATGTGTATGGAGTGTTGAGCCCGATACATAGGAGAATAAATTTAGAATTCTATTCAAGCTTTTGTACCTTTATTGACTTATCAAAAATCATTCATTCGGAAAATTTATACCGCACACGTGATTTATAGCGTAGTTTATGATTTGGATTAAATTTCGCTTCGTTTGTATACGCATATAAAGAAGTTAGCTTATAAATGTGATAAAAAAAGAACGGATTTTTACTAAATACTACCCATGAACATAATAACGGTAACAAATTAAAATATTTTAGGATACATAATATGCGTAACTGATAATAATGATATTTATTAAAACATAAAAAGAGGATAAAATGAGTTGTAATCGGAGTGAGAATTGACGTAATTTCATATCACTATTCATCTAATAAAGTACTAAAACCACCAACGTAATGGAGGGGAAAGCATGAATCAGTAGAAGTGAATGTGAATGGAGGTGGAGAAACCTGTCCGTGACAGTGTCTTTCACAGAATCCAGAGCTTAAATAAATTTTGTAGATTCAGCATTCAGTACACAACCAAACTAAACCATAGCATTGGCAACATCATCACTTTTCTCCTGCTGAATAGTGAAGTGTGTTGATGTTGTTTTGTAACAAGAGTATAGAAAAGCGAAGACGACTTCTTTATATAGAAACTTATAAAATTCGCAAAAAATAAATATACTTAAAATATACTGTAGTCTATTCAGATAAAAATAGATATTATTTTCCCCTGTTCTTACTTGACATGTGACTAGATAAATAAAGGGAAGAGTTAAGTTAGGCGTAACTAAAAACGGTTGCAAAAATTTCAAGTTTGCTTACGATTAGAATAATTATGAATACTATCCAATTAGGTACATACATATGAGTATTACTTTTGTACATCAAAAGAAAAACAATTTGTTTGTCAGTCTGAAGTTAATTTTTTGCGTCAGTCTCAGAGACAAATGGAATAGAGTAAAGTAGTTATTAACTATAAGTTTCTATTATTATCGTAATAGGATTGAAAGGTCAGGGAGTTAAAAAAATGTTCAAAAGAATAGCAGATCATCACATTTTTTCATTTGTATTGTATCGTAGTCCTCTAATAATATGACGTCTTTACTTACGATTAGTTTATTATGTACTGTGCATTAGCACCAGCACCGATTGGCCTAGAAAATAATGATGATAATTTTGATTGTTTTGAATGAGAATGTTTATTTTATTTGGTTTATTTTTGATAGAGTAAAAGTAATGAATAGCCAATATACCTACGTACTCTCATCAACAAATAGAAAAGTTATTGTTAAACCTGTGAAAATGAAGCGTAACCCATTTAGGAAACTCTCTAACCAATTTTTTTCATTATTAGACTCCTACACACAGCAGGGCTGAGTAAACTATTACCACATAAATTGGTAAAAATCCTGGGATTTATTCTTTGGCCTTTCACATTTTAACTTTTTGCCTTTCACCCTCCTCTTTGGCTTCTTGCGTACGTGAAAGCAGCAGCATCAAGAACAGAGTTTATAAACGATTCGTTCGTCTCAAACAAACTTTTTTTCTTTTTTTACGTCACATCACAGCCCCACACAAAGCTGACTTACATTTTGTAAAAAAAAGCACTACGAAAATAATAATAATAAGAATAGAGTGCATTCCAACACTACTACATATCCATTCATCGGAATACTTGAGCTAGTCTCGGTAAGTTTTTTTGCAAAACAATTTTCCTAGAATAAGTAAAAAATGCGATAGGCAAAAAGGGGAAAGTACAAAAACGCGTCGTGAGGAAGAAATGTGGCGTGGAAAAAATAATGATGTGGCATGTGGATGAGAAGTATCATGACTGTAATGAGGACAATCATGCTGAATTTTTTTTCTTTTCATCCTTTTTCTGCGATGCTTGGCTGCTGGATGCTCAATTCCATTTTATTGTTGTATGTGCATGTGTGTACTGTTCGGCTTCTCTCCACGAGTCGTTAACTTTTATTTTTGCATAACTCATTGAAGAAATACTTTCTTCTTCTTACAAACTTTTTTATGTCGACTTTTCCCATTCTCGTTTGGTTTCTCTCATGATCTTCTGCTGTTTGAAAAATAAGGATTTGTAAAGCGGAATGCAAGAAACATTTTTCGATTACTTTTTTGAGCAGACGCGTATTCTCTTGGCTTCCCAAAGCCCGTACCTTTTTTCATTTTGAGGTCAATTTAAAGGACAATTGTTTAAAGATTACACACAGTGAACCGAGAGGGTAGTGTACTTCCGCTGCTGCTCCAGTAAAGCATTGCAACTGTAAGACGTAGATGAAATCGCGAATGAAATTAAAAGTCTCTCAAAGCTAATGACATTTAATTAATTTTTGGTCAGTCGGTGGCACTACTACCACTTCCATTTCTCACAATAATACCATTTTAATTCTTTTTTAGAACAGTTAGACAAGTTTTTGAACTGTAAATTAAAACATCTTGTGGGTTAGTAGAAGCACAGCGTATTAAATTTTTGCTGCGGCTCTAAAGAAGTGAGGAATGCGGTACATCCCGCTATGTTAGATTTTGTTGACGTTTTGGGGGTAGTG
>JAHZNJ010000707.1:0-20589 GCA_027744475.1 Lepidocyrtus cf. sotoi NNG-2020 | reverse complement strand
ACAAACAGACTAATCGCATAACTAGATCTCCGATCTAGTAATAATAAAAGTAATGGAAGGAAAAATACTAATAAAACATGATATAATATGAGGATATGCTTTTCTTCATAATCCCTTTAAATATACTTACAGTTCATGATCGGTGTCGGATGAGGGCAATTTTTCTGGATGCCGGTGAGGCATCCCATCGCAAGTAGAAGGGGTATCATGATGCCCCGTTATAATTCTCCACAACTTTCCAATTCTCCTTTCCTTGACTGTTCCCTTTACCCTGCAAAAAAGGAACATAGTTAGTTTTTTTAAAAAATAAATAATAAAACTGGGTCCATATAATACATAATACATTTATAATAAATCCCGTTATTATTTACTTTATTAATTACACAAAAACGATAATAGAAGAAGAATATTTTAATAAGTACTTCCTGTCCTTCTAAAAGTCTTTATATTGTTTTTAGTTTCACGATTGTTTTAGAATTTTCTATATTTACACAAAGAAAATGGTTTTTAGTTTCCTAGTTAAAATATTTCCTTCCTTCCTTCTTTCTCTTTGCACATGAATCTTTTCCCAGCATAGCAGCAGCAGCAGCAGCTCCTCATTTCAATACTCTCCACTTTGTCAGCTACACTGCACATCACATCATCATCATCATCATCCACACTTTCTTTGAAGTTGATGGAAAACCACTCATCTCCATCCATTCCATTCCCCTTCCTTTTTTCAAGCTAAGTAAGTACCTACCTACACATTTTCCACCACTATTCATACTACTTTCCTGTGTTAATAATCCTTTTCACTCTACTTTCAAACTAAGCTACCTACACACATTATACTATTTCCTTGTGTGTTTTAATAGATGATGTTTGACATATTATCTATAATTTATTATTTATTTATTGTAAATAAGCACATTTACGATGATGATGAAGAGAAGGAGAAGAAGGAAGCAATATTTTTGTTTTACTTTTAAACCCTTTTGTTTCTTTCTTTCTCCCTCTTACGCTGCTGCTGCTGCTGCTGCTGCTACTTCTGATTTATTTTGCCCCACAAAATACAAATATTTGTGATATTGATAAATGGCAAAAGTTACGTTAGAGTTTACACACAGTGCAAAGCGCATTGCAAAGTTTTCCTACTTTACAAATAATACAATAATAATCTAAAATGCTTATCGTTAGTCATAATAGAAAATTATTACCAAAAACACCACCAACTTTTCAATTTCCTGGCTAGCTAATATCTATTAGGCAGATGTGCAAAAAGGATCATGCTTTGCTTCCGTTGCCGCCACCATTTGGCACGTATTCCCGCAAGGATATCAGCGAAAATCAGGGGAACCTTTTTCCCTTTTACTCTTTTATAACAACGCAACTCTCACAGATTCTGACGATCAGTTTCATACGTTACAGTTACAAAACAAAACTATGATATGATACTTTATTAATAATATAACATAATTCCTTCTTCTATTGTAACATTTTCTAATCTTTTATCTTTTTTTGGTATGAAACCACACAAGTGAAATAAATTACGGAAATGGCTTCAAAGAATATCACCCAAAAGATTATTATGCTCATATTTTTCTATTTGTTCGTAAGTAGGTAAAGTTACTGCTGCTTTGGCTCTGCTCACTCAGCTAATTTGCTATTTGGCAATAAGTAAGTCAATCAGTATCAATTCTGCTTTATTATGCCATTTTCTTCTAATTTAACGACAAAAGAGACTGTATCTAATCAATCAATCTTTAGAAAAGTAACAACATTATTGTAGTTCTCCTAACAAGAGAAAGAAAGAAAGACACAAGACTATTAGTAGATGGAGGGAACGGAGGAAGTGGAAGAGGAAGAAGAAAGAATTATTAATATTATTATTACTATTATTATCATTTCATTTCATCATTTTTCTTCTAATAATACTCCTCCATTAGTACAATACAACAGCACGATTACATGAGAAGAAAGTAAAAGTAAAGAGCATGTTTTTCTGGAAATCAGCAGAAAAACAGAAAGAGAGAGGAAGAGAAAAGGAAAATCAAGCTTTAGCTCAGAAGAAACTTCTTTTCATCGTCTTCATCACTCTCACTCTCACCACCACCACCACCGCTACCACTACTTTTGCCGCCACCGCTGCCGCTGTTGTTGCTGTTGCTACAACAGAAACAGCAACCACCACCTTCTTCTTCTTCACTTTCTTACTCTCTCTATCTCTCTCTCTGTGTTTCTCTCTCCCTCCCTTCTTTTCTTGCTCATTTAATTTGAGCGTGTAATGTAGCGTCAAATTTATTATAAACTCTTTCAATTATGCATATTGGCTTTGTGAAGTAGTAGCAGTAGTTGTTCTTTCCGCTTTGGCTATAGGCCATATATCATCGAAACTTCTACTCTAATGATACTTTTTTTATATTACATATATTTTGCTTTTGCTTTTGCTCATTCTTCTCATTTTCTTCTTAGGTTAGATTTCTATTTATTTTTTAGTAATAGTGGTATCTTCTAGGAAGGAAAAGTTTGTGTTCTCTTTCCTTCCTTGATTAATTTCTTACTGTTATCTCTCTCTCTCTTCACAGCGTGCTTTCCTTTTGTAACGTAACAACCATCATTCTGATCATCCTTAACTGTACTACTGCTACTACTACCATTACGTGCAGAGAAAAATAGAGCAGGAGAGTAAAAACACAGGGAAAGAGTGAAGGAGAGAAGAGAATAGGCGAGATGATTGGAAAGAATGAAATGTGCTTCCTCCTACTTTACTTTCTTCGAAAGATTCTTTCTTTCTCTTCCTACTTTATTCCATGCATCCCTGCCAAAAATACAGATACGATACTTACTTACATAACATAAGCTAAAAGTAAGTAGGCTATAAGGTAATTCACATGGAGCAGGGAGGAGGGAAGGAGAAGGAAAAGGAAGAATAAGAAAATCTTTTCTGCAATTTTCAGTTTCAGCATAAAATATAAAGTAAATTTAAGGCTTTTCATGAGCAAAGAAGCAAAAAAAACCTTCAGTTCAATGTTCAATCTGTCTTCTATTTCATTTCTTCTCTCTTCTCATGTCGATTTTTTAGGAAGCTTTTACCATCTAGAGAAATATTATATAATATATTGCAATAGTAATCTAATAAGGCTTTTTGTGTGAAGCATTTTATAGTTGGTGGGGATAAAAACCTCAACTCAAGTTTGAAATTGTTATTATGTTATGTTATATTATGCTTTGTCGTTTTACTAGCGAAACACGTACAATTTTCATACAATTTCTTTTTGCCTCTACTACTGCATACTAACTTTTCTTTTCCCACTTAAATCAAAGTATATATATAACTAAATGTGTAGAATCCTAAACGGATTTTAATTACAAATTGAGTTAAAAATCTATTAATCAAATTAAAGTTTTGATTAGAGGGATTTCATTAAACTTTTTGTGGAACCTTAGAATAATTTCCTGTTGCGTAATTAAGAAGCTTAGAATAAAATAATACAAAAAAAACACAACGCTTAAATTTCCTTCCAGATTTTCTAGCTCTGGCTCCAGCTCTCCTCCTCTACTCCTCTACTCCTAACATAATACTCAAAAACAGTCAAAAAGATAAACAATTTATTTATTATCTTGAGTAGACAAGAGGACAGAGACAGAGCTTCACTTCAATGATTAATTGCTTTTAACAGAAGTTCTTAAAAGTTTCGAGTTCGACAAGTTAGTTTTCACCGAGTTTAAATGGTCTATCTTTTCTTTCTCTCCTTTAATCTTTTTTTCTCTCTTTCTTTCTTCGCTTTTTTTATTTCGTACAAGAAGAGTAAAATATTACTTCAGTAATATAAATTCATCCAATTCAATGTTTGCGCGCGTACTTCGCACCATTTATTTGTTTCTCACCTTCTTCTTCTTCTTCTTCAATAGAGAAGAGCTGTAGGAAAGTTACAAGAAATAAGTTGACTAACTTAACCTGTTGATAAAAAATGTGAAAATAACGTGCGACTATTTTTTCTCTGTAGTCACATTGCACTTACTTGCTTCTCTTTCTTTCCGTCTTCTCCCAATAATAAGGAAGTTAACGACAGGAAAGAATCCTTCTGGGAATTTTCTTTTCAATTTCTTCTTCTTTTTCCTCTCTGACTGAAGCAGCAGCAGCAGCAGCACTCACTCCCTACTCCCTATATGTTTTCTTTGTAGACTATCAAATGTCAATCAGTTAATTTCCTGAAATTGATTCCCTACAAAATTGCTACCCTCTTTGGAGTATTATTCTCTGCTTACTCTCACACACAAACACAAACACACACACACACGTCATCAGCTAAAATGGCCAAGTGAATTTTTTTCTCTCTCTCTGTTATGTTATTCTTGTTGTTGCTATTATTGTTGTCTTTTTTTGGTAGTTTGGAGCAATGAATGAATTTTTAACAATTTTTTCCTCTCTCTCTCGCAGAGTAAATCGACATAAACTCAACGCTATCAAAATCAAATCGAAATTTTTACAAGTATTCCTTCTTTATCTTCCTATCACGAATGGAATCCTATTCATTCACAATTCTTTATATATGTGTGTACATTATACTGCCACTTCACGACATACATAGGGATGCGGATGGCTATCCTATTCAACCAGTTCCTAAAACAAAGCAGGAAGAATCTTTTTCTTCTTATTTTACAATAAGAAGAAAATTCTTGCTACGTTCCGTTGTTGTTGTTGTTGTTGTTATACTCTCTTTGAGATTACAATACACTACGAAAAAAAATTAATCCCACTAGAGGGATGCTCACCGTAAGATATTGAAGCAGGGAATTTTCTTTACTACTCTTATTTCCCTATTCTCTATCTTGTATCAAATGGAGAGTAACGTAACAACAACAGCTACATACCCGAATAAAAAACAAACGGAAGGGAAAAATAATAACGTATCTATCACCACTTTATTTTTCTTTAGAGAAACAACAACAACATTTATTTTTGTTTCTTTCTTTATTTTTATTTCTTCATCTTACCTTTCGTTTTCTTTTTCCTTTCCTTTCCTTTTTTGTGCACTCCCGTCTAAAAAAATAAATTTAGACGAAAAATATATATCTATAAAAAAACTCCTCGTTTTCTTCAAAATGACTTTTCTTTCACTTGTTTTATTTTTTAGTTTGAGAAAACGGCAAAGAGAAAAGAAGGACAGAAAATGACGGCCACAACAACAGCAGCAACAGAAACAGAAGTAGTAGTAGTGGTTACGTTAGAATGAAAACCCTTCACTTTTCTCATTCATCCGCTTTCTCCGTCAACCTGGATTACTCTGGATTGATCTACTTTTCATTCCTCAGCAAATATATAAAAAGAGAAAAAAACTGTGGTGGTGGTGGTGGTGGTTATGGTGGTGGTGTTAAGACATTCATAACTGTATTATTGCAAGAATGTACATTTTAACTGTAAAGTGTTCCCCAACAACAATAACATGTGTATAGTTTTTTGAGCACTCTATCCACTCATAATGTGCTATTCTACGAAAAAAATATAAACATGTACACGGGAATAACCAAAAGAAAAAAGTTTAGAGAAAAGAGAGAGAGCCATCAACTTTTTCATGCCAATTCCCATTTCCCCATCACTTCTCTGACATGTCTTCTTATTCTCAATTTTTTTTTTATTCGCCACCGCCAACCACTACCTTGTGGTATGCAATGGACAATGTGTAATACAAAATGTTAAAGCTAGTATGTTCCTCCACCACCCTCCTTCTTCTTCTTCACGACGCGACGACCCCCTTTCCTGTTTAATACGCTTCCATGCATAGTACACATACCCTTTTAACACTTTTCCTTTTCGAAGGAGAACTTCAACAACGATTGATTTGATATTGAATAAATATAAATGGGCTTTTATAGAGCCTTTTTGTAAAACTACTTAAGTTAATATATAATGGAGTAAAAGGAGAAGAAGGTGGTTGGATTTGGATTGGAAAAAAACTTTTTACAACAACAACAAGAATAGTTACATGGAATGAGCTTTCTTTTAATAAAAGGTCTGTTGAGCATACTAAGCAACCATCTACAGTTAGCTACCTATATGACCACTGAATTAATAATCGTATTGATCATTATCACCACCAACAGGGTTATTAAGACGCCGCAGTTGACATATGAGAAATAGTTTAAATGGTCTTGGCTATATTTTGCATGAATTAGCATAGCAAGAAAAATTCATTTTTTTTTGTCTTGCGAAATATTAGCAACGTAACGAGAAGCAAAAAATTATTTTAGATGAGCCCACAAATTATCTATACATACCAACTTCTACAAACCTTGCATGACTCGTGAAAAAGTGAAAAAAATGTCAAATTTTTTCTTTCTTTAGAAATATGACATGCGTCTAAAACTGAAAGGGTTAAGCTTGCAAGATAAAGCAAGAGAAAAGAGGAGGGAGGGTGGTGGTGGTGGATGGCGTTGTTGTTGTTGATAGGAAGGAAAGAGGAAGGAAATGGAAGGATGAAAGGGAAACAAAAATTTTGGATGTCGACTGACTGTCGGGTCACGAAGCCACTGCAACTACTTTACCACCACCACCAACAACAATAACTCCACCACATCACTTGACATATTATTATTCTCCATATATTGTAGAAGAGAAGATGATAATATTATGGCTCCTCCAGTTTCTTTTTAAAGAACATATTGTTGATGTTTTCCTCCCCAAAAGAAAGAAAACCCATCTTAAGAAGTTTACTGGCTCAAGAAGTATAATAATAAAAAATATTTAAAGGAAGGAAAGGAGGAAGGCTTACATTAGTTTAGTAGGAGAATAAGAAAAATGGAAATTTGTTTGCCATCCTGTCAAACAACATAAAACATGGCTTTGTGGAATTAAAAGTGTTATTTTGTGGCGGTGGCGATGCCATAATATATTCTGTGTGTTATGCTATCGATCCATTTCCAATGTCACCGTCGTCGTCTTTTTCTTCTTCTTCTTCTTCTTCTTCTTCTTCTTCTTCGTAATATTTGCGAATATATTGATTTTGACAAGTCTGTAAACATTTATAAGTGCTCATATCACACGAAAAAATGAAATTTTCTTTCAGACCAAGAGCAAGCCGATGTACGTAGTAGAAAAAAAAGTGTTTGATAGTGTTCGTTAGTTTGTTCTAATACGCTGCTGGTGGCATGGCGGTGCGGTGTTATTTGGTATGATGACGAGCTCATAGTTAAGGATGGCAATCATACATCCATCCATCGACGAGCAATTACTGCTGAAGACATTTTTTTTCATAAAATATACATAGATCCATACATGTACACATTTTCGTAAGCATTCGTTCCGTTCTACTTTATAATTCGTTATTTCTTTCTCTAATACTTTATGGCCCCTGGTATTACGGTTACGGTTACGGTATTAAAGCATCACAATCTTTCTTTATACTTTATAATACCAAAAACTGCTTCGGCTGCTGTTTTACTGTTGCATTATAAACACGCACCACCTCTTTTTTCTTTCTTACTAACATCATACACCGTTTAGTGCTGCTGCAGCCTAAAAAAGAATCTGCAAACAAAGAATAAAGGCTCATGTCGAAGGTTTACTCATGAGACTGTGTAAACCACCACCACCACCAACACCAACACCGCCGACAAAGTAGCCAAAATGAATATAAAGATAAAAAGGAGGTTTAACTTTGTTGGCTCAAGTCCATGGATATTGAGTTCAAGGTATATTACTGTGCAACTTACTACTACTACAACAACAGCGTTTTTGTAGTGGTGGCGGCTCCATCAATTTCTAATAGAATGTAACGCTTTAACAATAAGTTGATATTTCTTACACTTTCTTCTTCTTTTACTTTTTTTTCTTTTCCGTAGCCGATACTATCTCTTTCATCCAACACCGCCACCACCACTTCCACAAACTCCTCTTGTTGCAAAAATGCTTAACAAGCTATGGTAGTGGTGGAACTGTTATGAAAGGATAAGCTTATGAAGCAACAATAGATTAGGACAAAAGTAACTGGGATGACAGACTGGCACGTTTAAAAAAATGATATTTTTTTAAACGCTGAACTGAATTATATATTTTTTATTCAATATGCATCCATTTGGGAATACTTATTATTGTAAATTTCAATGTAAGCGAGCAGTACGTTTATACTTATGCATACCATTTCCTTTTTTAAATCCATCCCATTATATTTTCTATCCATCGGTTTTTTTCAGCAAAAAAAACTTCATTTTTTATGCCTGACGTGTCAAAGTATCATTTAAAAAAAGGAAAATGCTTCTCTCCACTCAAATTTTTATTATTATTCCTTCCATTTTAACTATTTAATAGATCCCGGGTGAAAAAAAGAGGAGTAGTAGGATTCGTTTTTTCTTCCTTCTCTGTATCCAGCGGCTACTTTCTCTTGTGAAAACAATACTCAAAGTCAATACAAAAAAAGAAAGCCGCATAATATTTTTTCTGTGGCTGACAATAACGACAACAGAAACAACAAGAAGCTATACAGTCCTTAGCTTCTTCTTCTTTTTGGCCCTTGTTTTTGATTGCAGAAAATTTTGGAAGGGGAAGTAAATTTTTAAAATGCCGCATAATATTTTTTCTGTGGCTGACAATAACGACAACAGAAACAACAAGAAGCTATACAGTCCTTAGCTTCTTCTTCTTTTTGGCCTTTGTTTTTGTTTGCATGAGACTTTTTTAATGTTTGTCTGTTTTCCTGAGAAAACAATGCGATGAATGGAACAAAAGCCTGGCTACTTACGTAAAAGCACACACACAAAGTTTTTTATCACCAATTTTGCCTTATGTGAAGAAGCTATAATAAATAAACGAGGATGGGGCAAATTGAGGCTAATGTAAATACACAAATAAATTTTATGCTCGGAGGAGATTTTTCGCTTTTGGTATTGCTCTGCTGTGCTGTGCTTTATGTTACGTTATTACTTAAAACTTTTTTCCTCTACGACCGACTGTCATTTTGCTTTTTATAAAAATAGTAAAATACTGCGCTGTGCTGTACTACACCGTACAACTTGGTATTATTAACAATGTGTTTAAAGCTTGTATAAAAAAACTTCATGATATGAAATTTATCGTCACAGAACATCTTTCAGTAAAAAAACCTTTCTATTATATGGATAAAGGAATAATATAAGAAAGTCATGATGTTGATAATACAGATAATGTCTATATGCGTATGTATGTGTTACAAGATGAGTAGGTTCAAAGGTGGATGATATTATGAGGAGGAGGATGATGATGATGAAGATGAAGCGGAGTCCTTCAGGGGAAAAAAGCACTTGAGCATAAGAAAATGAGCAGTTCAGTTTCAGTTTCACGAGGTTGAAATAAGTAAAAGGGGAAAATATTATGAGTGGATGGATCTCAATCTCTTAGAGGGAAAGAAGTAAAGTAAAGCAAAGTAAAAGAGGAGAGAGGATGATAATAATGATATCGGATACGGTTGATGGGATCATGCTAATTGAAATGGAAGCTTGACGCATTCCTTTTCTTTTCGTTCTCATTATCTCTATTCCACCTCCCTCCTCGTGTGTTAGAGATGTATACCAAATAATACCAACAAGAAACACTCTTTCATTATTATTTTTATTGAAAGAAGTGGAGAAAGTGGAACGCGCGTCTCCCTGACGGAATTACGATAATTATACTACATTTTCCAATGTGGTGGTGGTCCTTGTTGTCGCTACTCACTTTTGCTTCCCTTCCTTCTTTGCTTTCTTTTGCTACTACTTTACTGCAAGGCTGGTTTTAACCCTCGGGTTTTGATGTTAAAACCCAGTGGGTCGGGTATTAACGGGTTTAATGGGTTTTATCGGTTTTAATTGGGCACCTGGGTTTTTACTATCCTACAATGTATAAGCCTGTACAAGTTTGAACCAGATTTAGTTTTGAAGGCTCAGTGTAGAAGCAGAATAGGGAAACAAAATTTATAAATTAAAGAGGTTTTCAACTAAATTGAAAGTAAAAATGAAGGTTTTCTCCGTTTTTATACTTTCTGAGCTTAAAATTACAATAATTTAGTCAAATTGGATAACATTTAAATTTTTTTTTGTTTTTACCCACTAAGGTGTTAAAACCCACCAAAATTTTAGGTGGGCTGGGTCCATTAAAACCCGTATTAATACAAAAAACCCACTAGTTAATTTTACCCGGCTTGCCAGCCTTGCTTTNGTGTTAAAACCCACCAAAATTTTAGGTGGGCTGGGTCCATTAAAACCCGTATTAATACAAAAAACCCACTAGTTAATTTTACCCGGCTTGCCAGCCTTGCTTTACTGTTTTAAAGATGAATGGCATGGCGAAAAGAGCTGCTCTGGTGAGGATGCTGCTGCTGCTGCTGCTCTGACGCAGAAGATTTTTGATGCTTCAGTTCAAAGACATCCACTTTTGTTTACTGAGAAAACTTTCCTGGAAAAAATATTTTTATCTGGTTTGCCTGAAAAGTACTTCCTGAAAATCCATCTGGAATATAAAAATTTTCTCCTTTCATCATCATCATCATCTTCTTCATATCTAAAAATGGAAGTGAAGTGGATGCTAGACGGAGTTTTACTTTTATTAGAAAGATAAATAATAAGATAAACTGGAAGTATTTTTTCCGAGAGAGAGAGAGTCTGTGGGAGAAAAAGATTATCTTATCTCGAGCCAAAAAAACCAGAATAAAGTGGTATAAACCAATTAAAGTTAATTTGGTGGTTAACAGATAAGTTAAGTACGGTTGTTTGGAGCGGTGGTAGCTCTCTCCATTTAAAATATTTTTTAAAAATTTACTTCCCCTTCCAAAATTTTCTGCAATCAAAAACAAGTGTAAAAAAATTAAACCAGAAAGGAAAAAAGGAACTTTGTGCATTTTCAAAAGGAAAAAGCATCCGTATCTGCGCCCGCACCCGCACCCGCATCACCATTATCATCGTCATCATCATCAAAGTCAATTTATTTTGTTGTAACTTAATCCTCCCAATCTTTCTCTCCCAGCGTTGCTTTCCTTTCACCTACCTACCTCCATCCATCCCCACCACCCCATGAAATATTAGGCGACTACGAACGATTCAAACGTTTCTCTTCTTTTTTTTCCTTAGTTTGTTTACAAAATACAAAAACAACAAAAAAATCCGAAAATTTCTATAAAAGAGTGAACGGAGTTGGTTGTTTGGAATGCTTTCATTCGCCTTCTTTCAAAATGTTCACAAGCCATCATAATAATATCACCGCTCGCTCGCTCCCAATTCTGTTTACCTCAATTCACACACATTCAAAAGCAAAAGCATTTTTTTTAAAGAAATTATGTTATGTAAGCAGTAGTAGAGTAGGAGTATGTGAAAGGAACACGAACACCAAAACAAAAAAAACTACGCGTGGAATTCGAATGCTCCCCTCTCATATGAATTCTTTTTTGCCTTAAAAGTATGAATCCTTTTGAATTTGTTTTTTTTTGTTTGATTCAACTACTAAAAAATGTAATCTATACAAATGATCAAAAACCGTGTAGTATTACCACTTGAGTGGGTTTGTCGGTCAAACATTTTTCGTTTTTAAAAAACACTTCAATTTTTTTTAAATAATGGAGTTTAAGTTTAAAGTTATGTACAAAAAACTGATTTGTTGATTACAGGGCTAAATTTTAAGAATTAGTTCGCTTGTGTTCAACATATAAATTAAAAATATTCCAAGAAATTTCCCATGAAATCGAAAGGCAAGCTAAGAATACAGATTTAAGTCTTCGTTTTGTATTTGAATTTGTATATTATTAATGAAATGTAAAGTGTAGTGTTGTAGCTCTTTGCATTTTGAGAAAGTGACAAATTCAAATTTAAGTGAAATAATCCTGGGATCCGTCTGTCACATTTCCAGATGGGGGAGTGGAGAAGGGAATAAAAATAGAAATAGGCGAAGAAGGAGAATTTTTTTTGTTTGCAAATTTCCTGTTCCTCCTCTCTTGGGTGATACGCTCAGAATATAATAGGTTCTGGTGCCAAGGGAAGATATGCCTACCTACATAGATAGACACAAGACACAATACACACATAATATATATTTATCTTCATGTACAGCCTACTTTTTACAATCATCATAAAAATTTTTGTCGTTGTCGTCGTAGTCATATTTATATTTTTGTTTGTAAACAGAACTTTTGCTTATCTGCGAATAAATTTTTTTTTTTAGTTTTTGTATTTCAAATGGAGTAGTAGAAGCAGCAGCAGATGAATACAAAAAGATATTACTAGAGCCAAGACGTTTGCTAGTGAAAGTGAACGAAAGGAAAGTTCAATTTTCATGGCGGGGCTTCTTCTGGTGTTGGTGTTGCCGGAAATCCAGTGTAAATCCAGAGAGAGTTTTTTCAGTCGCTTATTTCACACACCAATTTCCATTTTTCTCTTTAAGTTTCTTGCTCACGTTATTGTTTGCCTTTCCACGATTGCTTTGCTGGTTATTTTTCTTCTGCTGCTGCTGCTGTTTGGTTGTTAAAGATGATGATAGGGTTCCTTATTCTCTTTTCTTCTTCTTCTTCTTCTCAATTTACATTTTTCTTCCCTTTTTTTATCTGACAACTAAACTCTTTATTCTAAAAATAAGAATAGGACGTTATAGACGACGCTTTGGAAGTCTCGACACCCTCCATCATTCATTCTAACTCCAATCCAATGTATTTGTGTTAAAAGAAGAAGAAGAAGAAAAAGACAGAGGGGAAAGGAGAGAGCCATTAGTGCAAAGACCTTCACATTCTAGTCCAATTCAATTCTTAATCTTTCTTCATCTTCTCTTCTGGTACCCAAAATACTAGAGAAGAAAATAGAAAGCGAGTTAGGAGGAGTTCGAGAAAAAAAGAAGGTTACTTATTTTCTCCACGAAGAAGAAACTCATTCGTCCTCGTCAGCCATACTGTTTTACTCATTATGACTGTGATCCTTTTTCCATTCTTCAATATTTCACACTTCCGTTCCGTTCATCCTGTGACAGGACAGAAGAGCCAGAAACTAAAAATACGTGTATTTACATATTATAACTATTTCACAGCAAGGCATAACATAATAATATCCTAATCATTCTATTATTCCCTTTTCTCGTTTTAAGGACTACACAATCATCCTACTACTACTGATCAAAACGATGGAGGGTTCACACATTGAAAATCTTGGAGGGAGTGAGGAGATGGGACGTAACGTAATCAATGCAATTTCATATTTTTCCATTATATATAACGTAGAAACACAATTCTATTAGAAGTTTGGACATTTGCCCAATCAATCCCTTTCATTTCATTAAACTAGGAAAGTGCATAATGAAATAACGCTTCTTCACTTTCTCTCTCTCTCTCTCTCTCTACTACACACAAACACATACTACATAACAATAATTCCACTTTTGTTGCTTTCTGCATTGCCACTCTTTACTTTGACAAAGGCTACATCCCGTGACACAAAAAAAACACTAGAAACAATATGCTGCTTCAGCTGGTATGGTATAAAGCAAAACATATTATAAGTGTTTCACATGAAATTGGCCCGGAAAGAAAGGATGATGCTCAACTTCAACTCAACTCCAAAACTGATTTCGGTGGTCCTCTAGTAAGTATTCCACCGTCAAAGATTGGAAGATGAGGGTACAGATTCAGATATTTATTATTATCCCATTGATTTATAGTAGGACCATGCTATGATTTGATTGCACGGTACAAAAATTTCCTTGTGAAGTGAATAGACCTAAAAAGCTTCTGCTGGAATGTTTGATTGGATGAATGTACTTACATTAGGCACAAAAGGGCATATAAAAACGTATAAGCTGAAGCTAGCAGCAAAAAATCATGATGATATGGCTTTTTTTAGCCATCACCAAACTTTTTTTCTTTTTTCCTATGCTCAGGCTTTCTTCCTTGACAGAAGAATAGTAAAAAAAAACTTGGTAATTTTATATGACACAAGGAAATCTGAGAGGAAAAGAGACTGGAAAGAGATTGTCCATGAATCAGTTGCGTTAAGAGAGAGAGAGAGAGAGAGGTGTGGGAAAAAGAAAAAAATGTACAAAAAAAGTCTCAAAAGAATTTTTTTGATTCTTGAATAACGGAATTCTTTGCCTAACTTAGCAGACATAAACAGTTTAAGGGGGAAAGAAAAAGTAGTACAAAAGAAAAGCAAAAGCTGCCTCGATGCGATGCTATGTTATGTTACGTTGGTTAGGTAACTAACTGGCTGACAAAGTTATGGAATAATATGTGGATGGGGAAGCGGCTAGTTAAGAATAAAAGACTCGAAAGAAAAAATAAATCTGATTCGCCATAGCTCTTCTCCTACTTTCACCTTAAAAAGTTCAATCTGGATGTGTCATGTTTCATCACTCGTAATGGTAGCAAGTTTGCTTGGTTCAGTTCAGTATCAACTCAACGACCGACGACGACACTGCCATTGCCATCATCATCACATAACTTTCCATGTCTTTACAGTAATATTTCTAGCTGGAGGAGAGAAATGGAACCATGGATGGATGCTTTGCTGCTCCGTGAGTGAATAAATCAAGCTAGGCAAAAATTATACATAATATAATAAAGAAATGTGAAGAGAAAATACGACATTCCATTCTAAAGTTGACTTTTGCAAATGATGTAGGAGTTTCCAGCAGCAATCTACTTGAGGCGTACGTAACTGTACTCTATAACGCATTTAAATGAGGTCTTAGTTTAACTTAAAGGTAGCTAAGCCCTTTACAATATTTTGTTATGCTGTCATAATAATGTAGGTTACGTTTCAGGAAGAAAATTATTAACCGGGAAATAGATGAATGGCAGGAAATTCAATAAAATGTGGGAAGAAGAAAAAATTATGAAAATAACTCTTAACAGAATTTTTAATAAAAAAAGTTTGTAGAGAACGACGGCAAACTTGACAATTAATCATTACTATTACCGCTTATAAGATCAATTCTAGCTAGCGCATAACCCTCTTAACTCATAACTCTTCTTAAATTATAGTTAAAAGAAGATTGTTGGCTTAAAGATTAGCTTTTATTATTAAGTCGTATTGAATAAAGCTTTTCAACTTCCTTCAATACATGTGCGGTTTAAGCTTTTTACACTTCTGCTGCTGCTGCTGCTGTGTCATGCCATCACAAGAAAGTGAATCAAAATATTTTATACAAAGAAGCCAATCATAATGTTACGTAAAGTTGAATTGGTAGAAAAGAAAGGGAATGTCTGGTGAATAGATCGAGTTAGTGTTTCTATATACCATCAATAAATTTTACTTTCCTCTCCCCAACTCCATCAACCATAATAACTTAATAACAATAAAGCAATTTATGAAAATGGCATAATATCGGAAAGAAAATGACTTCTTAAATACATGTGAGTAGCTTAGGCTCTGTTACAGTTAGCTCTCAATCTAATAAATATGTACCTACGTGCATAATAAATATAGCTTCCCAACTTACCCAACAACATTTTTCCTCAAAAGAGTTGTCAAAGAAAGGAGGATTGTTAGTTATCCTTCTTCTTCTTCCACTCTATTCATCCATTGTTTTTGAGGGAATTCCTTTACGTTTCTTTTTTTCTTTTTTTCTCTCTCTCTCTCCTTTTCCACTCAACTTTTCATTTTCTTGAATAATGCGAAGCCAAAAATGCATGTCTAGAGCAGAAGGGAATCGAAACCTGTGAATAGTGAATAGTGAATAGAAGATGAAACTCAAACTTAATGTACTTTTTTTTCTTTCTCTCATTTTCAGTAGTAATACAATATTCAAATTCCAGTAGATCTATTCCAGAAAAGTAATATTTCCTTTGCAGTTTGACTTGACTGATGATGACATAATGATGTATGAAGGAGAGAGGCTGATCAATGCGATTGTCAAAAGGATTTTGTCCTCTTCAAAAAAAAATAATGATACTTTGCAAAAAAAAAGAAACTGTTTTCGTTACCCTTTTACTTTACTACCACATCCCAAAATTTGACGTGGATGGATGCAAATTTCCTCCGACTGATTTTTTCATCTTCTTCTTTCGCTCTTGTGCATTGGCATTTCTGCTCTTCACATATAGAAAATATGACGACGACGCGACGGTGGTTTTAAAGTATGTAGTCAGCTAATACTCTTTTGTGTAACCTCTTCTCGTCATCTTTCATAGTTTTTTTCACTAAAAAAATATACAAAAAAACCTGGAAGTAATAATGATGACTCTTTCTTCTCTCTGCCGTTTTCTCAAGAAGCCAGCATCCACCACCTACCACCACCACCACAAGCTTACTTACTATTCTCGTTTCATTGCTTGCTATCATCATCATCATCACATTAAAATTAACAACGGCATCTTCCTCCGTCGCGCTCGTCATACTTATAGTAATACCTTTTATAGTTCCTTTTTGTGTTTGCGGTTCCTGTGGTTTTCTCTCTTGGAGCTTTCCCTGTTGGTATTGACGCTCACTCGTCATCATCATCATCATCATCATCATACGTGGTAGTAAGGTTGAAGTGTAAATGTACGCCATCTTCTATCAATAGCAACCATATCATCATCATCATCGCTGTCCCTTTTCTTAATTGGATCAGGAAGGACTCTAAACGGGGGAGAATCATAATAAGCATATAAATTATTTTGTATGCTCCACTCGCTCGCTCGCTCTCCCTCACGCCAAACTTTACAACATGACATGCAAGAAAATTTTTCTTTTTCTTTGGGAATGTTACTCAACCGATATGATGACGATGTTAATCCACTTTATCCAATGTTGAGTGTTGAGCTATTTTAGCTTATTCGCTATCAATATCATTGCTAATCGCACCACCATATTACTTAATTGTACTTTCTTTCTCTCCTTTTTATCCTTGAACTACGGAAAACTAAGAAGTTTTATTTTATTTTTTTAAACTAGGAATAAGTAGTTATCGTTATACAATGATGGTACAACAACAGCTTAGAAATACAAATAAAAAGTGTGATGAGTGAGACAGTGGAGTGGAGTGCAGTGCAGCCGAATAAGTAAAGATTAGTAAAGAAAAATACCAATAATAGTAAAGGGCACCCGTGGCAACTGACAGCACAACATAACATTATTGAACTAGTGGAAAACGAAAACTTTTAGTATCATTTTCACTGGAAATTTCGTTCAGGCGGCAGCATTCAATTTAATGGTAATGATGTGGTCCTGCAAAACTACGTACATACTTTCTGATAGGAAATTGCAAACCAACAGACGTACCAACACGAGCAAGTGAGCAGCAGTGTTATTGTACGTTACAATTTTCTTGTCATATTTTGTATAGACATACAATACAATACATACAAATACAAGCTTATTTGAAGTTAAACCCTTTTCTGGAAGAGCTAAGATAGTCTCATTGTTTTGCATAATTTGCATTACGTGACAAAATAGTCATTCATAAGTATCGTACATTGTTTCCTTTTTAAAGAAGTATGCGTATGTACCTATTTTAATTTAAAATAGAAACTTGCTTCACGATAATCTGAATCAGGATGTCGTGTCATGACGTGCTATACTATAGCAGTGTGATGATATTATTAAGTTAAACGAGGCGATGCAATGCTGCTTGTACCTAATGAAATCAGCTGCTTACCATTCACGTCAGCTTTTTTATCATACAGACATTCATTTAGTTAGGTACGGATTTATGACTCACAAACAACAACAACAACATCATCGTCGTCATCACATCCAACCATTTAGTACTTTTAGTAGATTAGATACATTTGAATTAATTTCTCCTGCTGATGCTGCGCTGCTACAACATGTACCACTACACTACTGATAGTTTGATTATTTTTTTGTTGTAAATAAATGGCAAGTTTCTCACGCTTCCCCCTTTCCTTGTGCTCTGCTATCGTTAAAAAGTTTACAAATAGAGAAAAATATACATACAGCCGTAATTTTCTTGCCAAGTGATTACCACACAATTTCTCTTATTTGCAACAAGATAAAAAAGTATCTATTTTCTGATTGTGGCTTTAGACAAGGAAATATAGGATTCAGCAAGCAGCAAACTTTTTTTTCACGAGGACGTTTTTTTCAGCAGTGGCTGTAGTTGTAGTTCTACTACATAATACCAGGTTCCTTTTTTCTCCGCAAACTGTGAATGCAAAGTTTCTGATTAGGGTTTAGACAGAAAGTGGGGATTGTATCGTCGTCGTCGTACTTTTTTTTCGAGGAATGAAGAAGCGTAAGCGTAGTAACCAAGAGAGAAGAATGGAGAGAGAGAGAGAGAAAGAGATTTACATGTGTAGAGCCGGTACAAAGTGGCGCTGATAAAAAAGAGACATTTGTTTATTCTCCATTTTTACATATATATCTCTCTCTCTCTCTCCGGAATCCTTCCTCCACCAACCAACCAACCATCACCGCACCATTCCACTGCCTCTACCGTACCATTTCCCATTATTCCCGTATATCCATCCACAAATTTCCATTTAGTTTACCTAGGGACAAGAAGACTCTCACAGGGACAGGGAGGACATCATGCAACTGACGATGAGCAAAAGCACAGAAAAAATATTATGCGAGCCACATACTCATTTTATGAGATATTCAGAGAATGGAATATCCCACGCATTTTATTAGACTACTATCAACTACCAACTACAACTTCTACCACAAAAGAAGCTTTTTTTACTGCTACACTAGCTTTAAGTCAAGTCGGAAGCGGATGTTTCTCTATCGAAAACTAAACCAAGAAGTAGTCTTTTTTTGTAACGACCGTTTCCCTACAAATCCTGTTTCGTTTTCTCTTTTCCCCTTTTTCAAATCTCCCGCGTCCTTTCCTAATAAGGTTCTCGAAATAATCAGAGAAAAAGAGAGAGAGATAAAGAGACTTGCACACAGCGAGAGAGCGGAACTACAAAATATAACTTAAAAATGTTCCAGGATTGGGAATTTCACAATTCCTTCCTTCCTCTTCAGTACTTTTTCAAAAAAAAAACCTCAGAAGCGAAACGATGCTCCCCTGATCACAAACAACGGAAAATTGTTGTGTAGTTGGTCTTGTTTGTTGCTGTTTTATTTTTTTCTTTACTGCATCGTCGTAACGTAATCCATCCCACTTGCTAAAACATCGTTTCCAAACAACAAAACTGCAATTCCTTCTTCGTTTTTCCTCTAATTCTCTAACATTAAGAAGAGTACAAGAGAGAGTAATATATTTTGCATGCGTGAAAAATTATGGAATCCCTCACTGACATTTCTCTTCTACTTTCACTCGATTAAGAAATTTATCCTGGTACTACTATACTATACTATAATAGTTTTCTGGCCAAACAAACAAATTATAAGCCTTTTAGCCCACTTTCCATTTCTTTCTTTCCTTCTTCCTTCCATTTCTTCTTCTCCTAGTAATGTAAAATGTAATTATTCAACGGGTTAAGCGGTTCTACACACGCTTATTCTCAACTGGGATTGTCATCCAGAGAGCAATTATTTGGATTAAAAGCGGAAAATGCAGCGGAATAAAATGGGATAATTGGCAGAAAATTATATTCTTCTTTTCCTAGCTCCTTTCGTTCCTTTACATTTCTAATATTGCCTTTTTTATATTTATTTATCTTTGCAATTTAGTAAAGCAAAATACTTAAGGAGGGAAGTAAAGAGTTTGAACAAATAGCAAAACGAGAAAGATTACTACATGCTTCATCCTTTCTCCAGAAGCTTAAGCTATAAACTTTGCCAATACTAATACGACGACCATCACCATCACCGCCACCACCAACATCTTCCTAACAAGAGGACTCCTTGTGAGCAAATTGACCTCATCTTTTGTATTGATAGTGTATAAATGAGGGGCCATGCCATGCCATGCCATGACTTCCTTCTCCATTTTCTCCTTAAGTAAAGGAGCAGAGAGAAGGGCAAAGTAATAAAAGTGAGAGATGCATAGTAATAAGAGGAATGCTACATGCTGAGTAACGGTAGGAAAGAAGCACTTTAAAAAGACTGGGGCTCTTTTACACTTCTGTCACTTCCACTTTTTTCCCCAAATTCTTCTTCTTGCGATATTGTCAACCTTAATTTCACTCTGTAATCTATGTTCTGCTGCTGCTGCTGTTGCTGCTCTTATCTCTTTATAGTCTAAAAAAAGGAAGTAGGCTTTTCCTTATAATAATAATAAGTTTGTGTTTGTGTAGCGAAAGAATGCAATAAGAGCTTCGGAGCAACAAAAAACCTACTGTGCTATATATACTATGTGTATAGTTTAGTGTACATTCTTTTTAATTCGTAAGACTGCTTTGCGCTATGCCTTTACAACATAACACCTATTTTTGTATGGAAATGGGCTCTTAAAAATCTGCAAGCCATTTTCTTTCTTCTTCCTTCTTCGTTTTCCGTCCTCCCCTATCTTTAGCGAGAAGAAGAGAAAAGTCATATGAAAAAAGATAAGCAAAAAAGAGAAGACTCAAACAAAGCACTTCGTTCCACAAATGAGCAATAAAGCTATCTGCGAAATGGAAGTGTCTGTGTTTTTCCTTTTATGCTTTGTGTACACCAATTCAAACAAAATGATGTGGAAAAGTTTGACAACATTTTTTTACGAATGGGTATAGCATAGCATAGCAGAAGCAGCATTAAGCAGCAACAGAAGGAGAAAGTAGATTGCTTCTATTATAGAAGGATAGAAGAATT
>JAHZNJ010000706.1:0-13585 GCA_027744475.1 Lepidocyrtus cf. sotoi NNG-2020 | reverse complement strand
CTCAATTTCTGCTAATTTTGTATTTTGTAGCATTTTTTAATTTTAGATAAAAATATAACAATTTATAAAAAAAATATATAAAAAAAATCAAGTCCCACAGCCCAACATGTTTCACGTCAACAACTTACAAGAACTCATCAGATCAGTCAAGTGTAAACATTTGGAAACGGGAAGTTCGCACCTTCAAAAGCAAACAAAAGATATTAATGTTTTAGATTTGTGAATGTGATAATAGATTCCAAAGCGTAACTTACAAGTTGGTACAAAGTAAAAAAATGTTTTAGCTAATCAATTAATCAATGATAAACCCAGCGAATTCAACGGCTCCCTCACAGTTTCTGCACGTGTTGTATATATTAATTTTGATTGTTTAATAAATTGGTTATCTTTACTGTAATCTTGACAAATATCTTTGGTGTGGCTAGCAGAGTAGTAAAAATGCAACGGTTTTAAAACTCCCATCGCATTTTTAAGAAATTATGAATTTAATCTTTAAAACTTCTCAGAAGGTTATGCAAATCGTTTAAAAAAATGGAAGAATGCATAAAAATAGACACATCTGAAGGGGTGGTCCGTGATCTTCGGCATTTGGCATAAGAGATTTCAATTGAAGGAAATTGTTAGCGATGAAGATGAAATAAGTACCATATCGGACATATTATTTGAACAATAAAAATATTAGAACCATCCTGTGTTAAAATACAAGTAAAAATGATGCACAGAAAAACGGGTGGTGATGGTTGACTAGTAATTATTTTATTTTTTACATATTATTATCAATAATAGTAATTAATATTGTATAGTAAAATCGCTTCTGTTTTTTGTTGGTTTATTATCGGAATAATGAAAAATAATAAAATTATTATGTTACAACAGTCACACATCATCTTATAATATTATAATTACAAATTAATTATATGCTAAATATGCTGAGGAATAACAGAGTTAGAAATAAATATGAAAGGTTTGTAAGAGTAAAAATGAATTATTGGTTTAAAATGGGAAGTTATTAAAGTAAGCAATAAAAAGTTTTTTAAGATTAAAAAATACATGCAAATTAAATATTTTTCGTGGCGACACAATTACTTAATTTTGTTGTCGGTCGTTCGACTGTTTGGTAATACCAGCCCCATCATCATCATCATTATCATTCCATTCAAGCAAAACAAAACTTTGATATTCATTCATGCCACAAATGATTGAGAATCAGCTAAACATTGCGATTTACCCTTTCATTCATTGTTAATCATGTGATTTTCCGATTTAGCAGGGGCTCCAGGCTGAGGAGCAATTATTGTCGTGTTATTTGACGGGGTTTGTGGATGAATGGGGACTGGGGGAGGGACCTTAATTACAGGAGTCCCTTTATTGTTAATTTCCATACTACTTATTGTACGATACACTGCAGCAAATCCTTTGGCGTTGACTGTGTCGTCTGATTTGAAACGGATGATGAGGGCTCCATTCTCTTCACTTCTGATTGGAGGTGGAAGTCTATTCCCACAGTAGCGTCCAAGGGATTTGGATTGCAGGCTTGCATCATCACCGTTAAAAATCTTTAATAAAAAAAATTCAATATTTAATTGCATTTGTAAAAATGAATTGGATTGGGGCACTGTGAGAAGTATTTACTCTTTACCTCTATAAAGTCAAAGGCACAGTCGTTCTCGTCTTCTACCTCAAAACTGAGGAAAGTCAATTCAATTACGTAATCCATTTGTCCTAACGCTTGCTGCCTCTGCTGCCAAGAGTCTTCGTGGTCATCAACAACGAGGTCATCCGTTTCAGGCTCTTCGTCAGTTTCGCCAATTTCAATTATCCATTCGCAGTCTTCGCTGTCTCCGTATGTAGAGTCCCCGTAATTTGCATGGGAGTAAATATACTCTTCTGCTGATCCAGCAAACAGAGTTCCGCCACAGACTACCAAGAAGAAATATAATATGTCATATGAAATCTCATTTAATCAATTAAACTTTGAGTGTCACTTAATTAAAAGCTCACCACTATAATGTCTCGCATGGAATCCCCTCCTGTGTACACTTCCATCTGACTTGAACAAAATCATCATCTCATTCGAGCTAGAAATGACAGGAGGGGGTACTTTACTTCCACAGAATCTTCCTAGTAAGATCATGTCAGAATTATTCCCATCGTAAATTTGGACAGCGTCATAGGTACACTCTGGATGCTGTTCCACTTCCAACTCGTCAAAAACTAATTTGACGCGATGACCTTGAATTGTAGAAATTATCCAGATGCATTCCTTCTTACCAGGATATGGCTCTGGGTAGTTTGGTGAGGATAGCTCGTTGGTTTGAGAAGGGGTATTCAAATCAAATTTACATCCTCCTTCTTTACAATCGTGGCCATTTGCGTGAAGTGTGAAGCCGTTGTAACAGAGACACATGTATGAGCCCACCGTGTTTCTGCAGAGTTGAGAGCAGCCTCCATTATTTACTGCACATTCGTCCTTGTCTATAAAACATAATAATCGTTGTCGTTAAAAATTTGTACATAATTGGGCTAAATACAGTGTCACAATTTTTCATGTTCGATTCTTTTGATTATTTACCTGTAAAATAAATCAAAGCAAATCCAGTCTTTTGTACTGAATTATCTGACGTGAACACAATTCTTATCGAGTTTTCTTCGGAAGTGATCATTTGTGGGGGTCGAGATCCACAAAATGACCCATGCCGTTTTAATTCATCTTGACTCAATTTACTGTAAACTTCTACACTGTCGTAGTCACATTCTTGCTGAAAAATGATTACAAAAGATCATAAATTACTAATTGGGGGTGAAAATAGTCTAAAAAATGAGTGTAGTATTTGAAGAATGTTAAATTTTCGTTAAACGTTTTGGCCAAGGTCTTACATTATTTCCTTCCAGATCAAAATGTGTAAAATTAATCATAATTCTAGTCTGAGGAGGCGCGATGATTTCCCAAGCGCAATGTTTATTGCCTGGATATAAATTAGGGAAACTTGGCGAAGTCAACGTTCCATTCACCTCTTCAATAATCCCTCCGCAAGCATCCTCGCACGCTCTCCCATTTGAATGTAGCTCAAATCCAAACTTACAACCGCACGTGTACGACCCTGTTTTAAATATTACACATAACAAAAGCAAAATTGACACTTTCCATCATTTAATAAAACAAACTTTTGCTGAATTAGGTTAATTCGTAATCTGAAATCATGATTAGATTAATTATGCTACTGTTCATGTGCTCACCAATTGTGTTCTTGCAAGTGTGCTCACAATCATGCAAGCCTCTGGCACACTCGTCCAACTCTTTCTGGTAGCTGGCAGAGAAGCCAGCCTTTTGAACGCTCCCGTCCGATATGAATCTAACCCATAATTGATTGGAGGAGCTGGTCAACGGCGCTGGAGGATAATAGCCACAGTACGTCCCCAACAGGGTGCTGTTGGAAGTTAATCCATCTCGAATCTCCAGAAAGTCGTAAACACAATTTTCATGATTTTCAATTTCGAAGCTATGAAATTGTAGAGAGACTTGATAGTTTTCTGGTACTGTGATCTTCCAAATACATTCTTTTGAAGCGAGATACTCATCTGGGAATGTTTGGAGATTCTAAATGACCATTCTCTCCAAATAGATCTCCCCCACAGACTGCTTCATAAGACGCTTGGAATCCTCTGTAGCTTTCCACACTTTTTGTTGTGGAATAGGTCAGAACCATTCTGGAGCCGGAGGAAACTATTGGTTGGTCGAAACGAAGATTTGGTCCACAGAGTCTTCCCAAAAGCTTGGATTTATGCCAGTAGCCATCTCGAATTTCCAAATAGTCATGTTTACATCCGTCTGAGAAGGGAAGGTCGAAGTCGGTTATGTTTAGAACAATTGTTTCGCCATGAGTGGCTACGATTCTCCATTCACATTTCTCTCCGTGGAGGGCGAGAGGAGGTGAGTGAGCTAAACCAACGGAACGGTCCACGACAGAGGACGAAGATGAAGAAGGAGAAGAGTTACTTTGATTTGAGTATGTGGAGGGATGATATGGACTAGCAAAGGAGCCGGAAGGTTCCAACAATGTTCTTCCACATTCTAACATAAAGAAATATATCAAAATAAAAATGACTGCAAATGATGCAAATTTATATTCAAATCAAACATGTTATAAATTTTTTCTTTACAAAAAGTCAAACATAATATTTCAGATTTTAGAATGCAATTAAACAGAAAATTAATTAACCCAGTTTGTTCATTGTCATTGCAATAATAATATTTTAAGAATCTCTTTAAATAAATTATTGATTTTTCCCTTCCCCATAGATTTTGTTATCTTTCATTGAATTAATTAAAATAATGAGATAATGAGAATTAGTACTTCGTACTTGTGGCCCATTGCCCCGTTTCCCCACAAAGCTGCAACAGCCGCAGGCCTTCTCTGTAAACACGATATAATTGGGATGATCTTCCGTTCGTTCCACAAACTTTACACAGGTTGAGTTTTCCCAATGTCGCATTGCCTAATATAATAATAATAAAAAAAGTCATAATCAAATAAATTTCTTCATCAATAAAATAAACATAAGTTGAATTTTATGATTTATGGAAAAAATTAGGGAAGTAAAAGTAAACATCAAAGCAAATAATCAAAGTGCAAACACAGAAAGTCAATTTCAATTAATGTCATACATAATATTTGAATTGAAATGGGCTTGTTTTAAGTTTGCTTTTGACTTTCTTAATGTTTGCTTGTTTAATGTTTGTACTTTTTTGTTTTTGTCCTCGACAAGTCAATTATTTTTAAGTTGATTTTAAAATTTTTAACCTGTTTGAAGAGAGTCTTGTGAGCTCCACTAAAATTTCCGTCAATTTCATACGGAATAACACCAAAATTTAAACATTAATTGAATTTTATGATTTATGGAAAAAATTAGGGAAGTAAAAGTAAACATCAAAACAAATAATCAAAATGCAAACACAGAAAGTCAATTTCAATTAATGTCATACATATTTAAATTGAAATGGGCTTGTTTTAAGTTTACTTTTGACTTTCTTAATGTTTGTTTCATTTTTCTTTTTGTCCTCGACAAGTCAATTATATTAAAGTTGATTTAAAATTTTTAACCTGTTTGAAGAGAGTCTTGTGAGCTCCACTAAAATTTCCGTCAATTTCATACGGAATAACACCAAAATCCCAGATACGCTCCCGTCGTGCCGTCGCCGCACGTCTAGCTCTGCTGCTGCTGCGGGATAAAGTTATTCCTTCTTCTTCGTCTTCTTCTTCTTCGGAATAATCATTTTCTTTCCTTTGATTCATGAAGATGTCATCTTCAAACAAATACTCCGAATCGACTGGCTCTCCATTAATGACTTCTCAACATTTATGCAATACATGAAATTAAAAAAGAGAAAATAACTTTTAAAATCACAAGTTTTTGATTTTACATGCATAAAATTATTTTTTGTTAAAAAGCTAAGGTGTGTGTAAGGATGTACAGTTGATGTACTTGCAGATGTGTACGTCATTGTCGCGGCTGGAGGAGCGATTGAAATGTTCACTGAGGAGTTGGCCTACTGTCCATTGTTGTTTGTAATGTTTCCTTCTATCTTTCATTGTTGCTGGGTGGAAGCGTCCCTTATTATATGAATCCAGATTATTATTATTGCGACTGCTAACATCCTTCCCCTCCTTAGCAATTCCATCTTTCTTAGAATAAGTTAAACCGGAAGAAGATAATATGCTGCCGCTGTTGCTGCTCTTGCTTAGAGAAAAATCTGCGTTAGTCAGTTTCTCGCCCGGCGACGCTGCGGCCGTTACTAAAAGGACATTAGTGAAACTAATGAGGAGGACAAAGAGTGACAAAAATATCACAGAATTTGCTGCTCCGAAGCGAGTGTAATCTCGATCCCAGCAACACCTCCAACAACACACTTTGGAACATTCACTTGGTAAACCACCTCCACCACTACCACTGCAACATCTTCTTCCACCTTCCTTCTTCCTCCGCGAATTTGTTTTCCTATTCTGAACATTTTTATAATTACTCTTTCCTAGATTCACTTCATAGTCCGTCGTTTTTGGGAATAATTCTTCTGAGTCTTCTGTAAACTCCCGGCTTCCTCCACTGATAGCATCCATCATGTTGCGTTCCTTGTCCGGGATTGCATTCCCGCACACAGTCAGATTATAAAAGATTAATAAGAAGGAAAACTGAAGTCAAATCTAAACAAACAAGACTTTGTGATGCTGATGGTAATTACTGCATGAACAATGCACTTTATTATATTCACTTGATCACAATGAACCACCAGACGCAGACACACCTCTCTCTCCCTCGTCTCAGCAAGTCTGCAGATAATTTGTCTTTGTATCATCCAACAACAGCAGCCCAACTTCACTTTAAACTCATTGTTTTTCTTTTATTATGATGAGCAAGGGTAAGTTGTTGTAAGAAAGAGGTCCTTCTCCAGAAAATCATGGTGGTGGTGGTGATGATAACGTTGATGATGATGATGAGGTTTGTTTGTGCTTCTCTGTTGCTGCTGAGTAGTAGTAGTGGTGATGATGATTGCACATTTCCTTGACTTCCTCTTTCTTCAAAGGGAATAGGGAGATGATTACAATAAAAAAAAATAATACAAATCACATCACCATCATCATATTATCCATCATAATATCACGAAAAATAATAAAAAGAGGAGCTGTTCTTTTCTCCCCTTTCCATCATCATCATCGCATCATTGCATCGTCCTCCTCATCATTAATAGCAAAAGAGATTAACATCCAGCGAAAACTCTCATCGCAGCAACCCTCTTTCATTATAATCTTCTCCAAAGTTTCTCCAGAAGAGATGAAAATTCTGCTGCTGCTGCTGCTGCGAGGTATCGTCATTACCATAAAATAATAATATCTCTGTAGTTTTTAAGTTTTGTTACGTTACGTACATCAAATCAACATTGTCAGCTTTACAGTATTTTTAATGACCAAGGAACAAGCAAGGGTGATAGTGATGGTGGCGGTAGTACTACCAAACCAACAACGGCGATTATAATGGTGATGATGATGGTACATATTGAAAGGAAGCAAGGAAAAATATTTAATGATTGAACAAGCAAGGGTGATAGTGATGGTGGCGGTAGTACTACCAAACCAACAACGGCGATTATAATGGTGATGATGATGGTATTGAAAGGAAGCAAGGAAAAATATTTAATGATTGAAACATGTTGTCCCTCTCCCTCTCTAGCCACTGCACTACTATCACTACTACTACTATTTTAATTCTTAACAAATCTCTCTCTCTCTCTTGCTCAGTCAGAGAGAGGTTGCTCCCGTTTATGAATCAAAACGATTTTGACCATCAAAACTCTGAAGCAGCATAATATTATCTTCATTTATAACGAAAACAGTTCTCCCTCGTTATTATTGTCGCTGCGATGTGATGCGCTGTTGTCGTTACCACTCGTCCCTCGCTGTAGATATTTTTCATCATCATTCATAATATGTAATACAAAATATAAAACTTGGTCTGGATAAAAATGATAAAAATGCATATTAAGTATTTGGATCAGCGAGAATCAGTACCAAAGTCCCAAAACATCATCATCATAACCGTAGCAGAACAGAAGATTATAAAGAGCATGATCAACTTAGTATTCCGTGTAGTGGTTTGCTGGTTGGTAGTGTTTTTCTAGTTTTCTTCATGACTTTCATTTTATGATGATAACAACAAGCAAGGCTTTTTTACAGTTTTGTTTATTAAATGGTTGCACTTCATCATCGCACATTTAAGTATTTCCCACTACAAAATCCAAGTCAAGTCATTAAGATTATCCTTTTGGTGGTGGTGGTGATCGTCCGTGGTGGACATGATCGCACTGGGTGACGACGATCGATGATAATGATAACGATCATTAGAAGAAGAACTGTTTTGACTGAAACTTTATTTCATATTATTTTATATATATAAATAAAGCTTGTAAACTTTTAACACGGTCACAGACGACACTTTATAATAATAGTAAATGAACGATGCAGAAATATTTATTGTATTGTACATCAGTTAAAGTATTGTACGTAGTGCATTTTGAAATTCGGATAGTTTTTTCCTTGTTAACTACAACAACAATTCTCTTGACTCAATATGTACGTAAGAAAAACAGCTTTAGATTTTAGATTGTCATTCGCCTTGCTTGCTTGCCCTTTCTTCGTAGAACATTTGTCCATGCATTTTGTTGTAGGGCCTTTCTATGGATGGTGGTGGTAGTAGTTGTAGTAAAGTAAGTGGTAATGATTAGGATGATGTTTGAAATATTAAGTGGACCTGAAGTAGGTGCATATAAATATTACATATTAGCAGTAGATAGGTACAGTTTTTTGGTTAATAATAATGCATGAGAATTTTTAATGGCAAGTGCGTGTTTTAGAGGACAGGGAAGGGATTAACTTTATAAACTGTGAAAGGGGAGAAGAAACCAAGGCTATACTCGTAAAAGCAAAAACTATTTACATATGGGCAAAAGTTATTTACGCTCGTTACGGTCTTTAGAGTGGGCCTTGGTCCTACCTGAGCCTGCAGTATTCCAGTAGCTGCTGTTGCTTTAAAGTAATTAAGAATGCTTTCTTACTGTACCTTTTTTGGGCGAATGAGTGATTACACTCACGTAGTTGGGGTGAGTTGATATTTATGCTGGTCAATTATATTGATTTGATGATTAATTAATTCATAATAATTGCAAATGTAAATGCCTGAGATTTTCCTGAAACAAAATTCAAAGCTATTGTTTTTTGACGGACTAGAATTTATTTTATTTGATTTAGTACGTAACCGTATTTTAGCTGTGATTACTATAAATAAAATCTATTACTTATGCATTAATGGATAAGTTAATAAATTAAAATTCACTCGTCAACTGTTTATATTCATTTTTATATTGTATTATTTTAAATCGGAAAGCAATGATACAAGTCATACCTGATTATCGTTTAAGGGAAGTTAAAATCCTTTTATGTATTAAACGGGTGGTTCAACGTTGAAAACATATTTTTGAAAAATTTCAAAGTTCTCCGTAATAGAGCACTGTAGGCTAACTACCCGATTTGAGTAATTTAAATAGGAGTGCATAACTCTGCAAAAAGAGCCGAAGAAAAAGATTGTTGGTGTTTGCTACATGAAAGAAAGTGAAAATGATTTTGGAACAAAATTCGTTTAAGAAAAACATTTCATGATTATGTATAGTAGTTTTATTAGCAATCCGGAAACCAAAGCACATCTAAATATAATATGTATTATAATTATAATAGTATTATTATGTGACATACTTATGTGTTTACGCGCCAGCTACAACTACATTACAAGAAGAACCTATATAAGTATTACATACTTACAAATAGTAAGAAATGAAACGATGATGAAACCAAAATGTACTTACTTACAAAGAAAAGTTTATAATGAGATTTTTTTAAAATGAGAATAATTAATTAATTATCACCATCCACTTTTTTTACATAAACAAAAGCTTATTGATCATAATCATAATTACTCCCGACAGACTTCCAAAACTCTAGCGCTCGGTTCCTTAATATCCCCACACCATTTTGGCAGCCAATAATGAGGAATGACGTGAGCCGTATTTCCATAAAATTCTTCAAAAGTTTTTCTATAGTACAAGGACTCGAAGGAGACTGGTGGGACGTGAGCGTAAGACTCCATAGCCTTTTTCAGTTCCTGTTCCTTATACATCGTGTCTGCCATTTCGCCAATGATTTGGAACCATGATTTCTCCTTTTTGGAAACTCCATCTGAGAAAGCACATTTTGGTCGGATGCGTACATCCTCTGGAAGTACAGGTTCTCCAAGCTCAGGTGAGAAAGCTCTGCGAAGCAACCATTTCTCTACGCCCTCTACAGGAACCCGAATCCTTGAGTCGAGGTGAAGGTACAAATTGATGAAATCGTATGAGAGGAATGGGCATCTTGCTTCCAAGCCGTGTCTTGCAACGCCCCTGTCAGCACGAAGTACATCGTACATTCCAATCTCCTTCAAAAGTCTGCAGTTCTCCAAGTGAGATTCCTCAGGATTAGGAGCCTTGTGGAAGTACATGTAGCCAGAGCAAAGCTCGTCTGATCCATCTCCGATCAGCAAAACTTTGATGTCAGTCTCCTGAGAAATCTTCTTGCAGACAAGGTATTGTCCAACGGAGGCACGAACTGTGGTAATGTCGTAAGTTCCGATGGCGTGGATTACATCACGGATGGCGTCGAGGAAGTCTTGGTTGGTGAGCTCAAAATGTGTGTGTTCAGTTCCACAGAAGTCGGCAACCTTCTGTGCATATGGACCATCTGTACCGCCAGGCATTCCAATGGAGAAAGTGCGGAGTTTTCTGCCACTTGTTCTTTTAAGGTGGCGAGCGGCAATGCCAACAACCAAGCTGGAATCTAGTCCTCCGGAAAGTAAGGCACCGAGTGGTCTGTCAGCGTACATCATGTCAATCACGCATTTCTCCAATGTGGCACGAATCTAAAAAAGCAAGATAATTCAAATTAATATGCAAATATGTAAATTATGATTAATTTCTTGAATACAATTTACATTTTTTAAAAATTTTACCTTTGAGCAAACACCATCCAAATAAGCTTGTCCAAAAACATCAACTTCCTTCGGTTCAATGAAAGGCGGGATCATATCAAAGTCATAGTATTTCTGAATCCTCCTTGTGGAAACGCTGACTCTCCCATTCAGATCAAGCGTCATCGTCATATAGCTACCAGGTGGGAATAAGCTAATTTCCTTCTGTTCGGAAATCCCAACAATTCCACCCAACTCGGAAGAGAAGGCGATTCCGTTCTCATCTTCAGCAAAGAAAAGTGGACGAACTCCAGTTGGGTCGTGTCCAACATGGATAACCAATCTCTTGGATTCCATATCGATGTCCAGGATAATGAAAGCGAATTCTCCTCCTTTCACCTCATCCAAAAGAGTTTCAATCCCGTGGGAGCGGTAGATCAAAGGAATAACTTCACAATCACATTCTGAGCGCATGTCCAATTGGTACTTCTGCTTCAGATGGCGGTAGTTGTAGAGCTCGCCGTTACACAGAGTGTAAATTGTGCGACCTTTCCAGGTACACACGTAGGGCTGATCCCCATTTACGGATTTGTCCATGATGGCGAGACGGTGAAAACCGAGGAAGAATGGTACCAGCAAATCAAACTCAATAAAGTCGGAACGGTCAGGACCTCGGTGCTTAATTTTTTGGAAGGCGGAGTACAGACGACATTTCAGGTCATCTGACAACTCCCCACGATGTTTTAGAATATATGCCCAAATTCCGCACATCTGGAAGCAAAACGGCAATAAAATAATTTTAAAAATATTATGAAACTGTACCTTAAAGATGAAAAAGTGTAACTGCTCTTTCAAATTCACCTTCCCTTACCTTGCTTGTTCAGTCTAATAATTTTTTCAGCAAAAAAATCAATTCGGAAATCAAATGCAAATAAATATTTTTGCAGCTTTGACCAGGTCCAGGCTATTATTGAGCGACTAACTTAGCTGGTGAACCGCTCCAGTCCACGGAAGAACCAGAAAAACCTCTGCGAGATGCCTGTTCGGCTGTATTTGACTGCCTGGAAAATTTTGTGGAAAGCCGAGAACCTATTACTGTCTATTGTAACGTGCCGATTGCCGATGCCGATTGCTGCTGCGGATGCAATACAAATATGAGTGGTAGTCGTAGTGGTAAGAAAAGTACTTACATAATATGCCATGCCTTTCATTTGAACATTTTACGCATCCATCATCCACTACATCACCGCACAAGTAGTAAGCCCATACTAGGTAATAATGATCATCATCATCACATGCAGCTTTGTATGTAGTCGTCCGTCAGGCAGTTGAAAAAGAGTTTAAGCTGTAATAAAAATAAAATTATTGTATGCTCTAATAGTGCATTCGGAAAAGTTGTAAAAAAGTCTATAAATGTTAAGCTTGGTCATGTCACCATCATCATATCAATCAGTCGTCCAGATTATTAGTATTGATATTACTACCAACTGGGTACGCTCATTATACAAAATCGACGTAGAACAAACAAAAAAAAATTCTGAAAATAGTAGGTCGAATTAGGTAGGCATAGCTGGAATAATACAAAAAAATGTTTGGGGAAGAAAGAAAGAAGGTACATAATATGATAGAATGGATTTATGGGAAGAATTCTCAATACGATAATAACTGGTTAAATGAGAGAGCCGATTCTTGTTTGGTAAATCTCAAAGAAGCTCGATGAAGGAATAGGAATTGTTTTTCAGAAAAATGATTGCTTCACAAGATAAAAATATGAAATTAAGGTTTTAAGGGCAACACAAGATCAAAGGATAAAAAATACAGAATTTTCAGACTGGACTTTATTATTGCAGAAAAAGAACCTAATGAACTTTTCCCGTGGTTGTTGCTCAAGCCATGTCAACTTTGGAATTTTATCGGAATAAGGGATTAGTAAAATCGAGTAAACATAATTATCGCTCAAAAATGTATGGAACTTGCCGTTTTAAGTAATTACAATATTACAAATAGCTTATTACAGAAAATTTTACATCCTCAAATGAACATACGCATTCTCATAAATTCATTTCACTGGGTAAATTAAATGCACACTGCGCTTTAAGTCATTTAAATATCGTTTGTTGGATAGAACGAAGCCATAAAAGTGGTTGTTAACCTTTAAACGAGTTTTTTGACAACCACCAGACATTCAGCGTTCACATTCTGCTAAATATCCAACATTTTTTACTCCACTCCATGATGAACCGACCATAACTTCCTAGAAGTGTAATAAAAATGTAGTGAGAAAGGGCTGCGCGGCGCGGCGTGACTGCTGTGAGGAACAGAACAAGTTTACGTCATCAGTCGCCAGCACACATGTTTAGTTGATTACCAAATAATTTCAATAATTTATATATTGATTACTTTACTGTTACAAAATTATTTTTATCAATGGCCATCCATCCATACTTTTGGTCTGTGATTTATGATCTGTAAATGGTACTCTACTAAAATCATAAATTAAGAAATGTTTTTAATTTACATTTACATACATGACAGTTTTGACTTCCTTCCCCGTTGACAGATGACTTGACAGCCCATTTCGTCATAATAAAAAATGTTTGGCCTGTGTGACATGACATAAGAAAAAGTGCCGCTCTGTCGCTGCGCTGTTGTTGTCGTTGCCTGTTGCGATGCTGCTGCTGGTGCTGCCGTTGCGGTTTGTAATTAGGTAGTTTGTACAGTAATAGTAAAAGAACATGACATGTTTTAATATTTTAAATACAAAAATATTTAAATTTAAATAAGTAAAAACTCTCATCAGTCATAATCTTTAATCGTATGATGATGACTATTTTTTAAAAAAGCTACATTTTCACATTTTCAACATCAAAACTAGTTCTTTTCATTCCTTCTTTCTCGTGATCTGATCTAAAAAAAATATTTACTTAAAAATCGATTCTTGAGTTTCTGTATAGAGACAGTTATCAATTTCCATCCAACTTTATTTTTAAACTTTTAAATAAAAATCTTATTTACTTAATTTTTAAATTTGATATTTTTT
>JAHZNJ010000705.1:0-11365 GCA_027744475.1 Lepidocyrtus cf. sotoi NNG-2020 | reverse complement strand
CCCAATCTTTCAGAGCGTTTGTGGATGAAATCCGTAATTTAATTTGTAATTATGTAATTGAGCAATCCTTTAAAAATTCCACAAAAATAAAGCATGTATATGTGAATTTGACACGACCAGGAAAGCTGCTCAAATCGTATCAATGCTTCACTTTTAAGTTGGACATAATTATGTCATACTTAATTTAAGAAAGTTTGTGTAAATATATATGTGCCAGATTGAAACGTTTCTTTATTTTTTAAATAAATAATTGAAAGGAGGAAAACGAAAACGCAAAAATATTCAAATTAGAATAACAAGAAATAAATCATACATTATTACAAGGTTGTACACAGTTTTTTCTAGACTATATGGACTCAATCGGCTCTGAAGAGAAGATGCGTACGATGCAATTTAAGACCAAAATTTGAAGCCGTAGTAGCAAACCATAATAGTAGTAAAACTATTCAGTTTTCCTATTAGCAAATTAATGTTCCTTATTATGACAAATAATACTGAGAAATTACCTAAAAGATCAAAAGCCACCTTCATTTATTATTATTATTATTATTATAGCAGAGAGAAGCATACAAAGGAATCTTTATTGTTTCCAGCTCCAGCACGGTTTGGAAAAGAATAATACACACAATTAGGGCATCGCATCGCATCACATAAATGAGCTCAGTCGCACCTTCCCTCCCACTCACTCATCATCGGATAACTATGAGCTTATTCATTATCTTCATCAATGATTCTTACTCATCAGCACCTTTTTTCCATATTATGTGGTGGGTGGTCGGTGCAATTAAACATTATTCACATCAGTCACCTTTTTTATACTTCACTTCAGCTAGACCATGATTGCGTTTCAAAGTTTCAAAGGGATGAGCAATGAGCACCAGCAAAGTGGTTGGTCTTGGTGGTGATCTAATTTCAAGTATGATTTGCATCATCAGCATGATTTTTACGAGGGCGATAATATCCTAATCAAACAAGGTTCTTCTCATAAATGTTTAAATTCCTTTCCTTTTGACCAGACTGCCTGGCGTTGGTCTGTTCTGTTCTGTCGTAAAAGTAAAAGAGAGGGGAAGAAGAGTAAATAAACTTTGCTGGATACGACCATCGCCACTGATGATGATAATGACCAGTTTTGTGATGTGAGGAGCGATGATATGTACGTGATATTTTTCTTATTTCATTGGTCAAGAACACATTAAATGTAAAAAAAAAGTTCAAAAATTTATTTATCTAACCCAGTCCTGGTGGAGTGAACTGAAACGCACATTATTCAGGTTAACCTGCTTGCTTGTTGATAATAAAACATTGAATACGTTCATATCAATACTTGGAATAACTATAAAATCAATGTAGTAATAGTTATAATGACGATATAAGTATAAGATGGGATTGGAGGTGATGAATGATATTAAATGAAAACTTCATTTGATTATCTAGTTTCCATACGCAGAGCGCGAATTATCTCTTCTTTCGCTTACATTGAATGCAAAATAATCATTGTACCCTTTAGGCACGGCAAGTTAAATCTTATTTATGATGATTTTTAGATTTCCCATCCATCCATCCTGTCAAGGAAAAAGATTTTCTCAATAAATGGTTGGCTTGCGATTGGTATTATAGATTGGTCATTGTAATAAATTAGCATTACGAATTCATGATGATTGATTATCATGTGCTGCTTGCTGCTGCAATGCACGGACGGGTGGACAGTGGACAGTAAAGGATTAATTCATGTAGGTAATGAATGCATTATGAAGTATAATATAAAGGCTACATGAAGAATTTATTGCAGTAGAGATGAGAATTTCGTGGTGGTGGCGGTGGTGATGATGATTATTTCGATAACCTCTGATCTTATCGTCTCTTTTTTACAGACCCCCTTTTTCTTTCAATCGGGAATTATTGGTGAAAAGTATTTTTACTCGTATTTTTCCTATTTTACATGGAAGTCTCTGTGAGTAAGCCAACAGCAGCGACGCAACCTAGAGAAGAAAAAAAATACGAAGAAAAAATACAAATGAAATGATGATATGACACATAAAGTGGGTCTCGCTCTTTGACAAGGAAATCTTATACAAACATTAAAAAATATCCGCTCAATTAAAATTAGGTATCCGCTTAATTATAATTCATTTCATACATGAATTTATGATGATTGATCCAATATTTTTTTCAAAATTTTGGGGATTTTCCAGTGTTTTACTTAACTTGGCATGATTCAATTCAGCTTGAGGATGGCCATCGACTTCTCCGCATTTAAAAAAATTAAAAATAAGTAAGTACTTTTTGTCAATGACTTCATTATTTTGTGCGTACCTACGAGACTTGATTGAATCAAGTGCAATGAATGTTACATTTCCATCCCAATCACTGGTCACTGATCACTGATGATTAGTTTTAAAAGATAGGCGGTTATGTTACGTTACAAGAAAGTACTTATTTTGCACGTTTGTCTCGTCAGTGTCAATTTCCTTTCCTCTTATTGCGACATATACAAGAGCATACCAATTATTATTATAAAAAAATTGTCAGTTGGGAAAGGGCAATGGCTGTTTGTAATACTTAAGTATAAATATATGTATGTACTTATGATGGGTTCAATTATTGTGGCAATTAAAATATTAAAATCATGGACCATCTTTTCATTATCGCATTGCAAAACAAAGTTTGTGTTTGGGTGGACAGCTTGGCTGGGAAAAACTCTCTGCTATGGTGGAGGAAGAGCGGTAGGTAGTAGGTAGGTTAGGCAATAAATGTACCACAAAACAAAATATATCTAAAATGAATATACTATTGAAGACAGAAAATGTCACGAAAATGTATGAATTATGGAGCAAACTGCATGGGAAACGCAGAAAACGTTTTGAACTGTCATCATATCAGTCAGAGATCAACGTGAAGTTGAGAGTTGAAATGTTGAAATGAAATAGAAATCAACATTGGAGAAAAGGAAGTTGTCATATTGTCATTATTCCCCATCACCATTCCCCACGTTATCGTTGAGTACTATATAAATGAAATTTAAGAGCGTTTTCATAATGTCAAGAGAACCTTGCTTCTATATTGGCTATTATTATTATGCTGTGTAGTAAATAGTAAGTAATGCTAAGTACACACCTTATTATCGTGTCAATATCAGCAACAACAAATATACTTATCAAATCAGTATCATCGCTGTTCATTTTGCAATAAGTCTTGCCATTAAATGTGAGCCGCCTCACATTATTGTTATTATTTAAAACATATTTTCTAATTAAATATTATACTTTGCTTTGATGATGCTTTATTCTTATAACTGTGTAGATTTTATATACGAGTCTTTATTGGTCTGACCTTTAAGCTGATTTAGGCTGAACTGTTCTCGTCTTTTCTTTTTCTTCTCTTCTTCAAAATATTTTGCATCATTTTCCAGTTTCATCTCAACTCGTTTACGACTTCTTCTCTTCTCTGTCGACAGCTAACAGCAGCGCACATCGTCTCTTTCTTCATAGAAAAATCAAAATATTTTCGTTTCTTTCCACTTGCTCAACATCTTTGGGGTTGCTTGGCTGGTTCGACTTAGCACATGCCACCTTTCATGATATTGATATAATGTTAGGTTTTGCTTCTATATCTCCTTCAATTGCTGTATCGGTTGATTTGGCTTCCATCATATTATCAAAATAAACGAATCAATTAATTATTATTGCGCAGAGTCATCTGTATCAATGAGTAACAGCAACAGTTTTACTTTTATTCAGAGAAACGGACGATGTGATAAAAAAGTACCTAACGACGACGATGATGCCCTCAAAATTGAATAAATTTTTCCACATCCATTGGCAAGATTCTCTTTCTTGCGTAACAGTTTCTAACTCCTTCGGTATATTGCATATCTTTTGCTTTCCAGAAGGTGCTATCCTTGTTTAACTTCTTGAGCACGAGCCGGTAGAAAATGGAAACAAGCAAGCGGAAGGCGGAAGTCCAGGTAGATCCAAATATCCAAAAGAGATGCTTAATGTCCTATATAATGTGGTCCAAAGATGATGTTCCTATCAAGTTTCTTATCTCCTCTAAATGTAACAGGTCCAGTCCAGTAATCACAGTAATAGTTGGAGTTGGAGCAGATAAATTGATGATGATGAGGATGAAATGGACAAAGGAAGTTATGAAGGAATACATCTGTTCGGAAGACTAAAGATTCCTTGTGCTCATGTTAAAATGAGATTGTCTTACAACAAAATCAATAGTCTTCCAGTCAGATTTCCGACAAAATATTGCCCATTTCAATAGCTGATCTGCTACTCTTGTTGAAACCAAAATGATGCTTGTCACGGCCAATTCTTTTTGCACGCGTACGCACTGAAAAATTGCGATAATAAAAAGGGATGAAAGTAGCACGAACCTCTACACAGCGATTTTAATATTTTTTCTACAACGCAACTAGCCAACCTGCTTTCACCTTCACTCTCGTTTACAAACTAATCCAAACTGACAATATGTCCCGCACTTACCTGTTCCAATCCAATTCAGATAATGATGACGATGATGATGACTATTATTACATGACGGTGAAGGGGATAGAAAACAGAAAGGGAAAACGAAAGGATCACTACTATCTCTATCTATATGTACTTATTCAACCACCGCAATTTATATTCATAATACTCATTTTCTAAATGAACTACTCATTATTTATACATATATAAAAAAGACAAAGTCCTGGCTGAAAAAAACTCCACTCAACTCTTCCACTCACGTAACAATGGAAGAAGATAGGGGAAAACGAGAGCAGCAGCAAAGTAAAAGGAAAGCAAAGTATTAAGGGGATTGTTTGGCATGGCATGACATGAGCTTAAAATTCAGTGTAAAAAATAAACGTTAACTTTAATAGGCGGAATATTGACAGGACATGAAAATGAATAAAAACGAGTGGAGTGAGTGGAGATGGAAAGACCCTCAAGTGACTAAAGAGTGGAGCAGAAGAGGTTGATGATGATGATGATAGAGAGACGAGCCGACCAACCAACCGACCGTTGAAGTTGAAGAAGCATTATTTCCATGAGAGAACAAATACGGACACAAAAAATCCCCATTCATTTTTGTTGGTTATGCAAGTGCAGGTTTTAGTTTGCAAGAAGAGGAAATAAAGAGGAAGAAGGAGTGCAATAGCAATAGTAGTTAGTGAGAAAGCAGAAAAAAGCCAACAACAAAGCAACTTTTTATTTCGTTTGTCTCACCAATTCACTACCATCATCATAATAGGTAGATTTGTATGTGGTGGTTTGAATTGCATTACATTGCATTGTTGCTATTGATTAAAAGTGTGTAAAAAGAGTAAAAGTAAGAAAGAGCAGGAGAAAAGGAATAATAAAGGAACGACTTTGATGTTCTGGATGATGATGAAGAGGATGATGGCTTGCTTTTAATGAGAAGTAGGATTCTTTTGCTGATGCTGTTATGCTGGTATTATAAAATTGAATTGAAGAAAATAGAGAGAAATTTGGAATTAAAATATTAAAAGTGAGCTGAGCTAAATTGAAGCTTATATTATGCCGGTCATGATTGTGGGTGATGATGATGATGATGATGACGAGAACATTTCTTTTGATTACATTGTTTGAACTGGTTTTATAATTTTCGATAAAATGTCATGTACTGGTCGACTGAATTAGATAAAAATATATTCAACAGAATCAACTGCATAGCAGCAGCAGGTCAGTCAGTCATTCATTCATTGAAATATGGTGAAACAGTAGAAGCCCTCCTCTCTTTCTTCTCTTCCTCTCGCTCACTCACTAACTCTTAAATTATCCGATTCCCTTTTCCTTTCGTGTCTGACTTTTAGAGCTGACAACTTCCGCTCAATTCTTTGTTAAAAAATGAGCCCTTCCTTTCCTTCCTTCACTTCTTTACAAAGGGGAGAGAAGAAGATTTTTTGTGTATTTGTATTTCTCGTTGTATAACGACGACTGTCTGTTGACGAGAGAATACCTCAGTAGCTGTTTTTAGGATCCTGTTCTATTTTTCCGTTTGATTTTCAATTTTTAATTTTAATATTCCCTGCTGCAATAGTAATACTATATTAAAAGTACATTGAACGAATTTCATTTTTGTATTTCGTCAATATTTAATGAGAGTTTGGCTTGGTCTTATAATATTGATCTGGTGCGATGGTGTGGCAGACATTTCATTTTCTAAAATAAAAAGCTTTAGTGATTGTAAAATAAAAAGTACTTTTGCATAATAAACTACCATGTACCTCTCACAACAGCGCGCACAACTCAGCACTCGTCAACATAGCGAGTTCTTTGCTAATGATTGTATACATCTGCTCATTCAGCTAAGACTTTAGCCACTACTCTATCAAACTTTATCTCATGAAACAAAACTAGTTGCAAAAATAAAATTATTTCATTTTATTGCACCAACCACCACTTCCTTATATCTGCCGGATTACTCATTACTCATTACCATTACTATTCTCTGTCTGTAAGTAAAGTAGATTTTTACTGCTAGTTTTGCACACGAACTTTTCCGCAAAAGGGGGAGTGGGGCAGACAGGACAGGGCAAGACACAGTGCTGGCGAGAAGCATAATTTATCCCCTTTTGGTCATTTCAGCAGCAGGAAGGTAGGTAGGAAGGAAATCGATTTGTTAAAAAGGAATTGGTCGTCTGTCGTTATCTGAGTTGAGCTCATATCCGTTATTTATCTCACTACCTACTTAAATGTCAAAACGGCTCTTTAAATTACCTTTTTAGTATGAGGATTAGGAAATGCCCATATAAACAAGCAATAATATGAAATTGACATTTTTTTGTGAAGTTATGTGAAACAGTTAACCTTTTTGATAGGGCACTATCATTTAACTTTTACCAAGGACTGTTTTGTATCTTCTGAGATTGTCATAATTTGACAATTCTGGAAGTAAATCTTATCTTAAATCTAATACATCTTATATTAATAATAAAGTTAAAATCAAATATAATAAAAAGAGATTTCTTGGAAAATTTTACGCCTTCACCTAAACCTAATTCTTCAGTTTCATTTTCCTTGACTAGGTCGCGGTTAACAGTCAACAACACATTTGTAAAGTCACATACTAAAACTATGCAATCAAAAATAAACTTGATTTCATTTTGCTGACTTGAATGAAACATTGTAAATGTCATTAAAAGTTTAAAATTAAACAACTCTTATCATTCCAAAGTTTGGTCTCTCTCTCTAGGTCTTGTCGTCACTAGACAGAATGACGGATAAATAATCATTGAATTTTAACTGCGTTGTCTTCCATTGATACTCAGTAATTACAGAAACATTGTCATTGATGATACTTAATTGATAATGAAAACAGTAAATTGCAAAATGAAAGGAGAAAATGAATGAAAATTATGTTTAAACACCGTCTAATCAACAACTGAACCTAATCAATAATGATCGTGTAAACTTTTTATGTCGCACTTTGCCCCAATCGTGCTCTTTTGATAACAATAATGAATGACGAATACCTACGTTATAAAACAATATGTAAATACTCAATAAAAAATGTTTAAAATGAAATAACTACAACGAATGTTTGCACATTTACAAACTGACTCATTAATATTTTTAAACTAACATCATCACTGAAATACTCGTTGCTGTACTTTTGGATAATTTTTCATTTTTACCCGAACTGGAGAACCAGACAGAGAGGAAGTGTTGCATTGGCGTTGCTTGTTATATGCTGTAAAGGATACTCAAACTCAACACGCTACGAAACAGATAGGAGCAAATAAATGAATAGTGATAGAACATTAAAAAATATTGATGAAATGAAACGATATACGAATGCAATGCAATAATGATACCAAATCGGCACACAATCAAACTAACTGACTCACACAGAGATAAAACAAGATAAAAATCTCTAAAATAACAGGAAGAATTATTTGCGTGTGCATATTATTAATGCGTGCTACTGGAACACGCGGGATAAAAACGGAAGGAGTTGAGCTGGAGAAAAAGTGAGAGTAAGGACAGAGTACGACTCTGATCCAACTTCCGTCCTTTCGTGATGCAATGGGAATGAGAATTGAATGAAATGTTTTGAAGCTAGCAAAATACAGATAGTGAAGTTGATCTTACCTTTAAAACCCCATGCCTTGCCTTGGCATCGAATCGATAAACAAAGAGTTCTCCATCCATGTATTTCTCCTTGCGCTGTTGTGTTGTGTTAGCTACTTTCCTGCTTTTTTAGTTTTGCATAGAAGTATTAAAGATATTATATATCTGTTAAAAAGGAATAAAAAATACAATTTAAATAACATAAAAATATTTCTATAAAGTATTTTCCAAAAGAAACGAATACTTCATTGAGAATGATATTCCATTGAATTCATAACTTATAAACATTTCATTAAAATAAATATGTACTTACCTATTATTTTAAAGTGGTTTGTCTTTCCATCAAATTTGCCAGACAGACAAAACGAACTGTCATGCAAGCACGATAAAAGGAAGCGATTTTAAAAATGCATGATTTTGAGACTTTGTGTGGATAAAAGAGGACTGCGTTTCACTTCCTATTTCTCTTTACTAACTTTAATTACATAGTACCTACTACCAATACCTATTCACTACAGTTTAATCGAGACAGTTATTTTCTACATCCTTCTTCCTTCTGTTTCATACCGAAACTATCTCACAGAACTCCCATCCAGCCAGACCTTATAAATATCTCTGAATTCTTACATTTGTTCCAGAACACATTATATTTGGAATTGAATCCAATTAGTGTTTAAGTTAAAAGTAATGTATGAACTTATAAACTCAATCATGTCATGCGATAATAAGTCAAGCGCAAAAAATTAAGTATCAACTTGCTAATAAAAAGCTCCGCTTTTCAGCAGTAATGGTTAATTGAATAGATAATATCACCATTTCCCTCATTTCTGCTTTCTGCCAACGAAATTCAAACAAAATTATATTATAGCACATTGTTGAAAACGAGTGAATAAGCATTTTATTAATTTAAGTGTCGAGGCCATCGATTTTTTCCTGTGTCATTCATTAGTCATTTGAGTACCACAACAGTCCCTGAAAAAACTAACCTCATTACTTTAAATCCAGGAACTAGAAGATTCTAATGCTGAAAATCCTTTTCTTTTGAACAAAGATAGGAGAGATTGACTAGATAAAGTCCCATCCGTATTGGAGCTTTCTCCTGCTTTCTTTCCATAATACTACCTTGCTCCGTTCAAGGCTGAATGCAAATTACATAACAAAAATGCAAGTCATCATAGTCCATCCACAACAACAAAATCTAATAATAAGTTGGTCTGTCTACTTTTGTCATTTATCAATCAAAAATAATATTTATGGAATTATTCTAAGAGCAGAAGGATTGGAATTGGAAAGGTGGGAAGGGAATGAGACGCATGAATATCCTCACGCTGCCATACAAATGATCACATTTACTTTCACGGAAGAAAGCATTGCAATTTTTTTGTTAGTATACAGACATTACATAATTGTGCGTTGTATTCGTTTTATTAGGGCTGACTAGACGATGGTGAATCTGGGAGAATTGCGGTTTTTCTTTGTAATTGGATTATAGAAAAAAGGCAATTTTGGTAACTCTTTTCGTAAAAATGAATTTATGATTTTGCAACAGTATTTATGTGCCTACAAGGATTAAGGAATAAAAACCGAATGTCAATAGAAGTATTAAATATACAATGCGATATCCAAAAATAAATTATTTTCTCTTGCATATTTTCTAAGAGCTGACGCATCGCTATTCTACATTTTTATAAATTCTAAACCAAAAAATAAACGTTGACAGTTGCAAAAAACGAAACACCGTAACTTCGAATAAATAAGCCGTGTATATATATTTTAAGCCTGCTATTTTTACCGGTACAGGCCTTTGACCCACTACAAATATCTATCACAACTATTCTTTTTCATCTTTGTTTAATGATTGAAAGCGCTATACTACTAAAATAAAATTAATGTAACGATTACAATTAAATAAAAAATCCTTTCAATTCTTCTCAAAACAATTGATTATTAAAAACAAAAAGTATCGTTAATACTTCGTTTATTTATCAGAAGATTAAATTGAAATTACATTTTAAAAAATATTTAACTTATTACAGAATACGGCTAAACTCCATATCCTATTCCATTGAAATAAATGCATTAAACACAATTTAATCTGCGATTAAATTAGTAGCCTAAGCCGACACTATTTTTAAATTAGTTTTTTTTTACTTTTTACATTATTAAAGACACTTCCTTCACTGAAGTAAAAGACATTATATAATATCAATATTCGAGGTTATTTCTATTAGAAAGAAAGTTTTGCAATTAACTAAAATTTTTAAAAATATTTTTGGAAGAAAACAGAAGAAATCCAGCCAGGTATTGGATACTTATTTACAGGAGGGAATTGGCAAAGTGACTAATTTAAAGGAAGGCGTTACACCAATCATTAAGACATTTATAGCACTGTGTAGCATGATGGTTGGTAGCTCCGCAGGTCATCTTCAGCCATTCCACGAAGAGTTCTTCACTTTTCTTCAGTACGAGAAACTGGCCCAGCAGTACATAAGCCTATGTAAACAAAACAAAAACAAAAATAATTTTCTAAAAATTTTACTTTCATGAGATAATTACAGACGACGGATACTTATTAATTATTGCTTAGAACCCATTTTAAATGTTCTTCTTACTTAGATTTAACAGTAAATTTGACTCAAACTTCTACTTAATTTTGGACTTCTTGTTTTATAAATACTTTAAAATATTTTTCTTAATTAATTACTGTAAATGATAATTAAATTTTAATGTTTTTGTTTTGATTCAGTTCGAGTTCGGCAAATCAGTGACTTTTGCCTTTTGTGTGAATTACAATTTTCCTGTTTTCTGTTGTTGAATGAGAGATGTGTGTTGAGCTTCTATACAAAAAAAGTCAACGAAAGAGAAGTAGAGATGCGAGAAACCCTCGCCGAGAGTTCACTTTATGGCTTGATGAATCGTTATGCTTTGTAAATGGCAGCAGAGAGCTCATGAATTTTGTTTGGCATTGAAAAATCCTTACCGGTCACATTTCGTCATCATCATCATGAATCATTCATACTATCATACTCATACTACACAGTACACATCAGCAGCTTTTTCTCTTCTCTCTCTCTCTCTCTCTCGCGTCTTGCGTTGCTTTTTGTTGTGGTCTTTTGTTTGATTATGTCTTGTCTTTGTGTTTTTGGCCATCGCATCGCTTGTCATTCATTTCATGACTTCTTGTTCATGTGAGTTTCGTTCTCCTTCTTCATTCTTCATACTTTCGTGTGCTAGTGCTAGGTTTGCGTTTTTTAGAAGGCGCAGGTAAGTTACGTGTGAAA
>JAHZNJ010000704.1:0-19493 GCA_027744475.1 Lepidocyrtus cf. sotoi NNG-2020 | reverse complement strand
AGACAAAGAATGGTTTTCTTTATCGACGAAAGAATATAGAAGGGAACCAGTCGCAGCCCGACTCATTTGCATATTTTTTATTTTTAAACGCAGAATTAAGCTTGATGTTGGTTGAATTTTGCACAGTCATTCATCATTCATAACCTTTACCGTTCTAATCTCCTGGTACCAACACGCAAAATATGCAAATTAGAGTGACAGCACTGCACTGGCGAATGAACTTACAAACAAAGCAAGCTAGCAAGAAACGGATTGAATGTGATACTCTGCTGTTGTCTGCTATATGCTGTGTTGAGGCGCGAGTTCTCAAAATTGTATTGTTGACAAATTTTTGATCTCAAAAAATTAAATTATTGCAAACATTCCAAAATATTCGCTCACTTCTAGGCGTTTTGTTTTCTTCAAAGGTTATACATTATGTCAATACCAATACCAGAATTTTTATGCAAAGTGCGCAAACACTTAACAGGAGAAACGTAAGCATATACAACTATTCTCTAATTCTTTTTAGATTACGTAAGTATGAGAAAATCCACTTAGCCGCACCTGTACCTGTTCGAGTCATTCACCTTACATTCTCAAAAACTATAAACTTTAACTCTTTCTTATTGTATAAAATGAATTTTATTCTTCCATTTCATACATACACCAACTAACTGACAATGAGTCTTTCTTGGCATAATATGCCGTTGCATATAAAACTTTGGGACGTATGTATTTCCTAAAAGAAAATTAAAGCTTGAACGTTTGTGTAACATTTTGAGCTTTTAATTTCTTCGTGTCACCAATGTAAGCGGGAATCTTTCAGGCAAGAGTGTTTCTTTTTTGATTTTGTTGGGAATGGTATAGGAAAGGGAAAGGCAAAAGCAAAACCAGAAAATTTTAGAAAAGAAAAAAGATGGATTCTTCAATCTGGAATTTTTAGATATGAAAGTAAGATATCTCTTTACCACCACCGCACATCAAGATTAATTTAATCTAGGTAGCTATGTATGATACATCTGGGGCAGGAAATTGGTAAAGGGGAAGAGCAAGTCTTTGGAGTAAAAGAAAACTACAAAAGGAAAAAGTTATCAAACGAACGAACTAAAGGAAAGATAGTGAACAGGCATAGATTTAAATTAAGAATCGTTTATAGAAGTTATCTGAGCTCTTTCAGATAGAAAAAAGACATGAAAAAGTTATACTTTCATTTTCAAGTTCGTTATAAATAGGAAGACAAGATTGAAAAGTGTAATTTGATTTTACAGCTGCCACCACCACTGCAGTCGTTTCTTAAGAAAATTGCATCAAACGTATATAGACATTTACTTTCTTTTTCAAGATATTATTACGAATCACTCATGGTAAAGGAGAGGAAGGTACTAACATCTAAAATATAGTTTAGGTGAATCTTTTTTGCCCTGAAACAAAGTTTGTGCTTTATCTTTCTCATATCCTTATATACTTTGTTAAATTCCAGCAAAGCAATTTATGTAATAAAGTGATGTAATTAGTTAATTGCACAAGTTACCTTTCATCACTTTTTCATGCCTCTCGCTCTCTATGCAATTCTTTTTAGGAGAAAAAATTCCTTCATCTCTAAAAAGGCCATAAGCACATAATACCTATAAAATTCAATCTGACATTCCATTACAAAGGGATATAGGTATAGTACCAGTAAAGCAACTGCTAGCTTTTGACTGAATCTTCGGCCTTTACTACTAAAGGTTTTACTTTATAATTTTAGATTGTGGGGGAAGCAAATTATGAAGCGAAACTTAATTTTTCATGAATGCAGAAATCATTGATCATAGAAAGAGAGTAAAAGAGAGAATCTCAATTTAGAGTACTTTTCACCATTTCACAATTTATTCTTTTATTTTATATAAAAGGATGTGGGAATGATAACGCTGTGCGCTGCTGCTACTTCTGGAAAGCGTGAAAAGAGTGAAATGAAAAACCGACGTGGTTCAAAACTGAACAAAACTGTGAGAAAGAGAGTTGCTCAGCTTTAGCTAGTCTAGTGTCTAGTAGTAGATGTGGAGGTTGATGACTAGCTTTAACCTCACAATCACAATCAGACCCCATTAATAGTGATTAATGATGAGCATGACATGTGCCTATTTTCAACCTTTTTTCAATATTGCTGAAAGTCACATAAAATTGAAGTATCTTCCCATGTGAAAAAATTCCTGTTGCAATATGTTCGCTCAAGGCAACCTAATCAAATATGATGATGAGTAAGAGAATGATTGATGAGAAAATATGCAAGAGGAGAAAGCAGACAGGCAAATATGGGATAAAGTTTGTCTGGCAGTTTAATGGAAGCCATAACTGTGTAGCAATTTTCTTTGACTAGTGCAGCAGCCAGCAGCAGCTCCACATCTGAACCAAGCAATCTCGGTACGTGTAAGAAGAACTATAAATTATGTTGTGAAATGAAATGATTCCAATTNTATAAATTATGTTGTGAAATGAAATGATTCCAATTTCAAGTTTAATTCTTCATAAGCTTAAAACATATTTCCCGAGATGAAAATGGTCCATAATTTTACCACGAAAGCAGCAATCAAACTTTTAAGTTCGGGTAGTGATTGCCATGTTCTAAATTAAAATAAAAGCAGTGTACATACCGATGTAATGATGAAATTGTTCATTTTTTACTACGTTTTTTCCATTTCCTAAAGTAGAAAGTCACGTTGCTCGGTGTTGTTTTGTTCTATTCTTCTATGCTTAAGATTAAATGACTATTTATGGAAAAACAATGTTGTTGTTGAGACTTACTTGGACAGACATTTTCGGCATCTGAGGAATACTCGGAGGTACTGGGAGTTAACGGGACAGAGGAATTATTTTCCGTACTTCGAATAACGAGCGTGTTACTCCCAGATCCATGATGCATTATTACGTTCGTGTTCGGCACAACATGCGGACTGCCACTGGTCCCATTAGAAGTAGTAAGATGGTGGTAGACTACCTGGTGGTGTTGTTCTGGGGGCGGTGATAAAGACACGGAGTGTCCATGATGAATAATTGAATGAAACGGTTGAGATGGAAGAAGTTGTGTCAAATGGCCGTTAATATTACTATTTCCTGTGGTAAGAGTTGCGGATGAACCATCAACTAGAATCCCAGAGGATCCTGGCGGTATCTCCACCAGTCCACCCCCAATTGTAGTGTATGTTCGGTTGGAACCATTATTATTGGTACTCGTGATTTGATTTGGGTGTATCCTGAGATTACTTGATGAATTTGTTTGTCCGTTCCCACTTCCATTGGGAACTGGGGAAATGGTTACTTTTGCGGAGGGTCCAGTGACCTGAAGAACTGTATTGCTTCCACCACCGCCATTCCCATATATCAGTTGACTAGAACTGTTGTGATTTGGTGTACTCGGTGGGGTGATTAGTGGAATCCCATTGGCGGCATTCGCAGCGGTGACAGTGAAAGTAGTAGGAGGTGTGGTGCAAGCTGCTGGGACTTGAACAACTACTGGCACTGGTATAGCTTTTGGTCGTGGTGGAAGAGATCTACCAAAAAAACATTTTGCTCAACTTGATGTTCGTGAACGTTGCATTGCAAGTTGTGAATGAAGAATACATTCAACTTACCGTGAGAGTTCTAACAAATCCTGAGCAATCTCAGTCTCTTCAGGGGTTCTTATTCGGAAGATTGGGATCCCACCGTCATGGCTTGTAATCTCTGTTTTCACCTCCATTCTATTGCCTTCGCTATGTTGAGGCTCGGCAGACTCTTGGGGCGATGAGATGTACATTTGCTGGTAGCCATCTAAAAAGGAACAAAAGGAAAAAATAAAACTTTTTATTAGCAAGCTTTGGTTTGCCAACATAGGCACATTGATTATTTCGTAATAAGGTATAATTATATCCTGTCACACCGTCAGTGTTTGATCATCATCATCAAACACTTTAGCATACAACTTTTATATATACTTTTATGCTTTGGAGAGGAAGTGGTTGTTTTTTACTTTCTCAATTAAATAAAATACGTAATAGTATCCATTTCTGCTAATGTTAATGACAAAATCTATTTGTGCATATCGCCTCCTCAATTGAAATAATACAATTAAGTTTTACTTTTACTCATGCACATTATTTTAGAGAAGACAAAGTGCACATTATTAAGTCTAAAAGTAAGTGTGTTCGTTTTAGATTGTAGTAAAAAAATTTATGAAACGTAAACGATGAAGAATTTTATTTCAATGAATAAATGAACTACTGCTACATAGCACAGCAGTATTTTTTCATTCAGGTCATGTATTCACTCAATCAGACCCACTCTCCTCCTCCTCGAACTTATTTCATTTGCGTACTTGTGCCTGCTGCTGCTCATACTGCTACCTCAGATTTAGAGGACGCATCTCACACTCCCCTTGAGTGACACTGATACACAATTTAAAAATTGGAAAACCTAGTTTAGCAGAATCCGTACGTTAAAAAATGTGACATTTTGACTTTTCTCCAAAAGTGACTGAAATATTTAAGTAAGACGTTTATTACGCAGGAGTGACATCACCAGTAAGCAGCTTTATGTAAGTATACTTAGGTATGTATCTAGGTAGATGCGCTTTTCGCATTCAAAGCAAAAACAAGTACGTATTTTTCACTTTAGTTTTTCATGCTTTAAGTGCCATTTTTTTGAAAGAGATAAAAAATACTTTGGATTTATAAGACTTTCAGCTATCCGTCAACAGAAAATAAAGTCATTAAATTTATCTGTCTTACAGCCACATCGTCACATATTATGTACATTCAGGAAAGAATATTTTTACACACACACACGCCAAATAATATTCTCTGTCACATCATCATCATTCTCTGGAAGAATCATTTCTCTTTCTCTCCCACACACACAAAAAAGCATATTCTTCTAACCAAATAAGTACATTTTTTCACTTCCTTTTTAACACAACGGAAAAGACAAGTAGCAGTAAACAATGAATTATTTATTTTTTGCTGACGTTGTTTTTCCACCCTTTTGCGTATCGTATATATAGATATTATAAAGATATCATTCAACAACACGGTCTATTGTTAATTTTAATTTTACCAGCAAGCCATTAGAAATATAATCGCATTTTTTATATTCTAAAAAGCTATCTTTTGCTTCTGCTCCATTCATTTTTTGGCAATTAGTAACATCTTTCTTTCTACATGAACTATTCATATTATATTGTGATTTTTTATATCAGAGCTAGTAGAGCTCTCTGGTAATAAAGGCTCACAGTAGGATATCTATAAATTAAGGTTCCCATTCCAAATCCGTTCCTCAAATCCTACAGCGTGAAATGTAGATAACAGCAGTAGCAGTAGTAACAGAAATGGTACTTTCACTTTCTCACAGCATATTAGTGTGTATAGTACGTACTTCTTCCAGTTCTTTGCATTTTGTCACAAAACCGTTCTTTGTATAGCTCTCCATCCAACAAATGACAACTAATGAAATTGTATAAAAAATTACGGCTCCCTTGCGTAATTTTTGCGCTCCTGATTGTCCTGTTTCTTCACAATTCCAAATATGCCTTCGCTACTACATGCGACGACTGAAGAGGAAGAAGAAGACGGCAAATAGAAGTTGGAAGCTCGCAGCAGTTGATCACATCGAATAGAGAAAATACACATCGCCATCATCATCATCATCACATAAGGAAGGAAGAAGGCAAAAGCAGTCTTTTTGGAGAAGAGAACGCAACGGGAAATGATAAAAGGGAGAATGAAAAATACAAAAATAGAGAAATGACACATTCCTTTCTTTTAGGAGACAAGTGTACGTGATTTGAGAAGCTCTTCCCAGACGTTTATAACCTTTATTAAAGCATTTTTCTTTTCCGTTCTTTCCATTTTCCGTCTGGAAAAATGTGTCATTTTACTTATTCACATTCACACAGTATTTGTTCAATATATCTACATACATAAATTCCGAAAGTTCCCTTATCTAGCAGCCAGCAAGCAATCAAATTAAAGACACTGTCGCAGTAGCAAACAATGAATTGAATAATACTAACCATAAGCTGAGAATGTTACCAAATATATGTATATTATGGCTTCATTCTTACTGAATATTCTTCACTCTTTATATTTGCCAGAAACCTAGGTTCTAAGTTCTTGCGTACATATAAAAATATTATTATATATAAATTTGATATATTATGCATAGGGTTTGAGAACGTGCCGAATGATCATATTCACAAAATTTGGCCTAGCATTAATTTTTTTCTCCTTCATCCGCTCACATTCATTTCGCACGTTCTTTTGAAAAATGGTGTGATTTTCCATTTTATGATAAGCATAACAAATAGTGCTTATTATTATTACGCGTATTTCTTTTCTAGTATAGGTAATATGTTTCTTCAGTTCTTTTCCTCCTAATGTCATTTGTAATCTAATCAGGTAGCACAGAGCAGAAAATGTTTAGCTGCATAACTTAAGACGCCGACAAAGAAGGAGGTGGTTGGTAGCTTCTCATCTCATCTCATCATTTTCATTATTATTATGATTATTATGTAGTGTTATAAGAAGCACTTTACGTTCTCAACGTCTTAATGAGAAGAAATAATCCGTAACAATGGCCTGGGGTAAATTAAAAATATACTCGCTTCACGTTATTTTGCTTAGAGACTGCACAATTAATACTAAAAAGTTTATTCCAGAAGTGCTAAAAAACTTTTGGCTTCGTTTTCATTTACTTACGTTAGTACTGTACTTGTACTACGAGTTTTTACTTTTGTTAATAGTAAGGAATTAGACATTTCAATATTTGCTTAGCTGCTTGGAAACTTTTTTGCTTACATTTTCAAAACGCATTAGAACATGTAAGTAATTATGCACTCAGCTATTGACAAACAGCACGGAGAGCTCTGAAGAGAAATGAAGAAAGTCTGGAGAAACTGATGAATCCGTAGAAAAGTTGTTTACTAGTTAGTCCCTCTCTCTCTCTCTTACCTCTAGAAATATGAGTTATGATTTTGTTTACTTGTTTGAGTAATGACCTTTCATGTCTTAAGTAGAAAAGGAGGAGGAAATTGAGGTATGAGGTAGTCAATATCAAACCTAACATTCATCACAAGGCAATATCGTACATGACCCTCGTAAATCTCCTCCTGGATCAAGTTTATAAATCGTGTATCGGCTTATATGATGTAATATAAAATATTACATTTTGTTTCATACTTATGTGTAAACAGGGATACTTAACCACCACCACCATACCATTCCACTTACACACTACTACAGAGCACTTTTATGTTATGTCATATATGCGATTGTCATTACAACAAAACAATATAAATCCACCACAGTAAAGTGCTACTCGTGCAAACACACACCCCAGACATATCCACACACGTTTCTTTCTTCTCGTCAACTTTTTAAAAGGATATTACGACAACAACGCGCAGAAAGCGAGTATGTTACTTCTGGAGAAAGCATTATTATTATTATTATTATTATTATTATTTTAGTTTTTTAACATCTAAAGCCTTACTTTCTCTGCAAAATCATCTTATACACAATAACAAGACGTTAAAAAAATGTAGGGCCAAATCATGCAGCAAAATGGAACTTCGTTCGTACTACTAATACCAACCAACCAAACCATATCATATCCCATCGACGAATTCTTATTATAGCACGTGTGCAGTTTTATGATCCGGTATAAATATAGAGTGCCTACTCCTGTGTAAAATCATATCAACTATGGCAACAGCAGCAGTAGTTTTCCTTTTTGGAAGGTTATTTTAGAACAATTCGTACTTATGAGTTTGTGCTAAACTAAAGTAAGAAGAAAAAGTTTTTTTGTTTCATTTTCCGTTCTATGATTTTTTATAGGTATTGTATAACGAAATGAATGCTGAACAGCAGGTTCCACTATTTTTTTTAAAGAACTCTTTTTTAGTTGTGTGATGTGATGAGAATTTCTTTTGTTGGCCTAAAAAATCTTTGCTGAAGCTTACTCACCACAGAGCAGCAGCAGAAGAAGTGTGCCTGTAAAACTATGTCGTTGTCGTCGTGCGAGGTATTATTATGCAGGTATGCAGAAAGAAAGACAAAGTATTTCACCACCACCACTATGCACAAAGCACTGGTTTTTGTTTATGCATATAACTTTCTCGGGATAATATTTTTTATATCAGGAAGTTATTGATATTGGAATTTCATTTTTTTTCTCTCTCTCTTTTTCTCTCGATCAAACACTACTCCTGGCAAAAGCCATTTTACGAAAAAACAGAAAAACTGCTTACATAGCCTTCTACTTCTCCGCTGCCTATTTTGTGGATTTACTATTGGACGCAGATGAATGCATTTTTTATACTAGTCAGAGAAGCGATAAGAAAAATGGAGGGAACAAGAGACGAAGTGGATAAAAAAACGTGTGTCAAGGCAAAAAAAGAGAGATTGCAATGATCGCATACATCCACACACACACGCAGCCATAAGAACATATATCTTGGTTGGTGTAATGGTAAGAGATGTACTAGTTCAATCTGCAACCTTTGTGATTGGACATTGTATATCATTCTTTGACATTACTGGTTTTCTTTTACTTTTTTTCTCCTTCCTCTTTTTCTTCATCATTCCGCACTACTACTACTACAACACTACCTATGTATCGATATTGGCTGTCACTTACTGCCGGTCTGTTTCAATTCCAATATTTCCAATTTCCCCTTCAACCGAGTAGAGAAAATGTTTGATAAAAAAAGAAGTCAATTACTTGAGCTTTCCTTGTCCTTTTTTTGGCTTGGTATAATATGTACATATGGATAAAATACAAACGACAAGGACTTATAAATGAGAGACAAAAAATTGCAAGCTGATGCCGAATAAAAAATGTTGACTATAACATAACTGATGTCATCATGCGAGGTAGTAAGTAGTATTTGTTGTAGTAGTAAAGTAGAAAGCGTATATACACATACGAATTATTACCATTTGATAAAAAATGCTTCTTTTTCTCTGTGAAAAAGCAAATACTACAACATCATGGGATGGGATGCCAGCAGACGTTATCCCGATAACTGAACAAAAGAAAGATTTAACAAGACACCGGGAATAACATACTCACTTACTCACTTGAGATAGCTCGAGTGAACTTAAAAGGTTACGTGCTTATGACAGTTTTGCGTTGTGTGTCTGTTGTTGCACACAGCCAGCCTCACACTTCAACAAAAAAAACACAATCCGCTATATTTTTTTGCCAAACAGGCAAAAAGAAAGGGAGAAAAAAAGCATTGAAAAATTGTATTTGAGTTGAAGTAAAAATGAGTGAAATGTTCAAAATATTTCACGTATTTGTGTGGGAGACTTTCTCTCTTTCTCTCTCTCTCTTGACTGCTATTGCTATTGCTTCTGTTCACCAATCTAATGTACAATGCAATATAGCTTTATCCCTCCTACTCATGTGAGCCATTCATCATCGGAAGCTCTTCATTTATTATGAAGATGATTCCTTTTTCACTTTAAAGATTCCATTCTCTCTCCTTCTCTCTTTTCTCTCTATCTTTCTGCTCATGTCAGTCAGATCAATTTGAAACTTACACAGCCCAAGTAAACCTTTCCCGTTATTGGAGAAAATGGCGAAACACCACCTGATATTTCAGTTTTCAGAATTAGGTATAGGCATGGTATTTTTAGATCCTGATACCTGATAGGTTTGATACCAAAATCACTCATTTGATTTGATTTCATTGGAACGTGCTTTGCAACAGCTTCCTACTTTATTCTGTACATAGTTTTAATTAAATTTGGAATTACATTACAGAAGAAAAGGGTCCCCTTTGAGTGAACGTTGAAATTAAAATATCTGCTTAGGTATTTTTTCAGTTTCGGGAATCGAATCAAAGGAATAGAGAACAAGGCAGCAGCGTTTATTGCAAGCAGCCTTATTTTAATATTATGATACAATATTGTAATTATTTACAATTGATACCTATATATTTTTTATCATACTCTGAAGAAAGCCACAGAGTTGCTAACCAGATTCGATCCACATTTGCCTTTTTACGGCAAGCAAACCAACTTTTTCGATGAAATTGATTCCCAGCCAAGTTTTCTCTGAACTGTCTTTCGAAACAATTTTGAGGGAAGTCGCGGTGGTGCTAGTGTGGTGGTGGTGGCTGTTGCTGGTTTAATGTTGGAAAAGACTTAAAGGAAGAAAAAGTTTTCCTATCTACCTTCTATTTTTAAGTCAACCAAACCTGCAAATACTTTCGCTGGTTACGACGAATACCAAATAAGTAGTATTATTTTTATATTATAAAAGTTATACTGTAAATGCTCGTGCAATGTAGTAGTAAAGTAGTTCAATCCATTAGGTTCAAGGACTTTTTATACATCATGTCAGCCACTTGAATAAAGATAGAGAGGTGTTAGCTTGGTTTTTGTTAAACTGATGTAGGATGCCAGAAAACGAACAGGAGATGGGCTTTTTACCAAACTAGTCTCAACTTGATTTATGTCGGAACATGATGTGGATCCCAACTTTCCAAAAAAAAAAGTCCCTTTATGGTACGTGATCACATGAATGTATTATGTGAGTGTAGAATAATATCAAACTGAGGAGATAGTAGTAGTGCAGTGGTGGTAGTAGGAAGAGAAACCCCAGTTCCAACAACACACCACCACCTTCATCCTCCTCCGATTATAATTCAACAGCATAGACATGACATTTTTTCAGTTTATCTAAGACGAATCCTTTAGTTTTCTATCCAATTTTATTGCTAGCCGGAATACCTTAAATGCCCAGGCAGGCAGGTATGTGGCATTATGCATAATGGTCGGATTGTGTGCTTATGCATATCTAATGTAAGTGGGCATCCACACACATACATTACCAGCATTACTAGAACTATTACTATGCTTATAGAAAACTACTTTAGGATTTGAATATCACTCTTTTTATAATAATGCCCTTTTTCCGTGTCGGCAGCAGCAGCGGAAGAGGAAAGAAAAAGGAGAAAGATTGTTGTAGTATGGTCATGTAAATGTATACGTCGTCTTGAGCATTTGTCGTCTTACCACATTTTCTCCTCCATTTTCTCTTGGGATCTTGATGGGCAGAGAAGAGAAAGAAAAGGAAAAAGACTATCGATATTAATGATTTTGCTTAACGTGCACAAAACCCTTCAAATGACCAAAAACTGCTATTTTCTCCCCCATTTTACACGGTATGCATGCATAAAACGCTTTAATAACTGCTTACACCTTACTTTCAATCACTAATCTAAAAACTATATAAAAATATAGAGCCAAAGGAATGCTTCAATATTATGATTTTCCGCTTACATAGCTATGTTTGGTATTACCTATGATGATCTATAATCTACATGTTATGAGGTTTAACGAGTGGGGTAGGAAAAAAAGAAATCGCGTGCTTCATCAGCATATGAGCTGACCTAATTACTTTTAATATAATACTATGTTCTTTTTTTGCCTTCCTCCTTCCACTGGAATCTGAATGTACTTTAAGTTGTACCTACATGAGGAAAGGTTAATTGTGGTCCGACACGTATCGTGTAGTGGAGAAACATGCAACAGTTACTTTTTCTGTGTATATGTAAAGGTTATTCTAAATTACTTTGTTTATATTTTCTTCGGTATAATTTAAGATCCTGTCCAAAAATATTTGGACTGATTTTGATTAAGCGGCTAATGTCAGGTCGAAATATTTTGAGTTGATATTTAAGCAGGAAAGCAATATTGAGCCATGTGTAATTTAAATTTTCCAAATCTTCTGTAAAATTACGATCAAAACTCAAAAGTAGATTTTTAAGAATTTTTGGTGAAGAAACCAAACTTGGCCAAACCAGTAAACAAACGTCGAATAGAATAAATGCAGTAAAGTTTACACACGTCGGTACTTTCTCGCTAGATTTCAGAAGACTTCTTTCATTTATTATTGCCATACGTATGTGGAGATAAGGCGTTGACAGGTACAAAAAGTTTTCTTGGCAGGCAAATCATCTACTAATATTATGGCTCCATAGCTTTTCATATGAATATTAGTAGTACACTAAAAGACAGCACAGCAGCAGCATCGCATATAAATCCAAAAATACCAAAAAACACACGTATTTTGGTGTAATCATGCTTTTACTTTTCTGTTATTGTATTTATTGATTCCAAGTAGATTATCAGAGCAAACAACAAAACGAAACTGACAAGTAAAAATCGCGATATATATTTCATTAGCTACTCTGTCTTTGTCTATAATCAAAATGCCAATCAAAATCAACAATAAATAAAAGAGATGAGGCGATTTAGACAAATCGTATAAATGTATACAATAAATAAAAGAGAGCGCATAGTAGTGTAATAGAGGGAAAAGTAGACTTTTTGTAGTCTCTCTCCCTCTCTTTCACTTCCTCTCCCTTTCTATCTATAAACGCACTCATCCAATGAATTTAGCTGGTGTGTGTGTGTTGTAGTGAGTGAATGGTGTTGCTTTCGGGTAAAAACAGCACTTTTCTTCTTATTTTCTTCAGGAAAAGTGCTCCCTTTTATTAATATTATTGAGGAAGATGTTTTCCGAAAGTATTTTCTCGCTAGAAAACCGATGTACTACTCATAATCCATTTATGCACCAGAAGCATTAGTAAACTAAAGGAAAGAGAGAGAGAGATAGAGAGAGAAAGTGAGGGCACAGTAGTGCTCCTCGTAGTAGTAGTAGTAGTGCTCAAGATAAATAGTTACAGAAATAGTAAAAAAAATACAAGCATAAAAAGATACTAAAGCGAAGAACGGAGTGTGAAATAGTACAAGAAAGTAGAAAAGAAGTTTCGTAAGAGCTGATGATGATGATGTTGATGTTGCAGAGGGAAAACTACGGAACAAAATGAGAGAATAAAATTGCCACTGGTTATATGTACTATTGTAAATAGTGCGATTTTGTGAATGCTTTCTCTCTAATAATATCTTTGAATTCAGCTTTCTTTCTCTTTAGACTACTGCTGCTGCTGTGTAGCAATAGCAATGAATGGGAAACTCTCTATACAGACAAGTGAAATATAGAAGACATTCATTCATTCATTGTCTCATTCACTACCCTAGTCTGATTAAAGTTGCCCGAAGAAGATGATGTTGTTGATGATGATGATGAGGAAACCTAATGCTGGTTGTCTTTGCCTCTGGCTTGGATTTGTCTGTTTACTACAGGGTCTCTGCTCCTGTTTTTCATAGTGAAAGAACATAATAGTATGAAAGAAAGTGTACAATGTAAAAGAATGTACTATAATATGTATTCCATTTCCACTCTGTCTCTTTGTATATCCAAATAATGTTAAGGTAATACTCATCGGCATTATGTACTTCAGCAATTTTTTCCTTCTTTTATACAACATCTGGCATTTTTTTCTTAATTTCATTCTTTTCTATTATTGTTTTAACCAATAAAAAAGTTGAGGCATTGAATGAAGGTTCCATTTCCTTTTATTCCCCAATTTCATCCTCACATCTTTTTTACTGTTCAGTTCAGTGTTCACCACATTGACAAAATACTACTGCCATATTATTAAGAAAAAAGCTTTAGTTCCCGGCTGTAGCGGCATAACATAACGCACACAACTGCAATAAAAGTACCTAGCGAAGGAAATGCGTCACCGCTATTGTTCTCGTCTTCTGTGTGATAATTGTAGTGCAAAATGATTCCTCTCATATAATAATTACAAATCTCATGTAAATGTAGCAATCGCTATGCTGTGTATACTTTGCTTTGCACACAATACAATGCAATATTTTGCGATTACAGGTTGTATTTGATGCCTTACTCTATGCTTACACTAATTATAGTGGAATGAGTTGAAATTTTGGGATTTAAAACTTAACTCAAAATGCAACAAGTGCGAGTATACGTGTACAAGTTTTGTTTCATGCAACAATTGAGTTACGTGTACGTTCCGCTTACGTTCCGCTTTTGCTGCATGTTGTTGTCAATAGGCTTGACTATCAGATTTAAACTAATTTGAAACATATTTAGTAGCATTTAGTAAGCTGAGCTGAAGTAGTAGTTTTGGAAAAGCGTGTTTTTGAAATATTTCTGCACTCAGCGTATGTTTAATGAAGGAAGTGCTATAAAAGGTAAATTTTATAAATGACTATGGATAAAAAGCGTTATTATCACTGGCTTTATTATTGTTCTGGTTTGTATACTCGCGCAAGTTAGAAAAATAAGGATCCTTTGTCCACACAACACCACACACACGAATTACGAATACTTTCTACTTTGCTATACAAAAAATTCAAAAAATTGAAAACAGCCATTATCAGCCAACTTTCGTTTTAATAAGTTATTTTACTCATGAGCGTAGGGAGTTTTAATTTCAAACTTTTCCTTTTATTTGCCCCTTCACTTTCATAATTACATTATTGCATGACTAAAGCCCACTTGCTTGAGATATCCTCCTCTCCTCACACACACCTTTTATTCAAAAGAAGAATGCACGAGAAAAAAATACGTACACTCGCACTCGCTTTTGCTTCCATTATTCGGCTGCTGCTTCTTACCTCTCTCCCTCGTTTCCGAAATTGAAAAATCTACGCAAATGGATTTTCCGCACTGGTAAAGTAATACCACTACCACCGTTAACAATAACATAAATAACGACGGGCTACTCCCGCGGCTATGAATTAGTAGTACAGAATAGAAAAAAAACTGAAGAAGCTCTGCTTTATCTAGCAATCAATGTACTTTCATCGATTTTTACTCTACAACAACAACAACACAGAACCATAAAATACTTTTTTAGAACATTATCAAACCATTTCTATGCACATTTGCTTATGTTCTGCATCATGCACGACGACTGACATATACATGCCATTTTTATTCCGGTTAGGTACATATTGCTCTGACGCTGACGTATCAGAGATTTTCACCGTATCAGTTCATTTACTTTCTATATTTTTTCATTTGAATCGATCATACAATTTGGAAAAGAGTTTAACAGTGATTCTATATACTATTTTAGTAACATCACAAATGCCTGGAACACCAACGCAAATTGTGTACCTAATTTAATAAAAATGTCCTTTTTCTACCTTCCTAATTTTGGGATGAATTAGCGTTAATGAAATCTTTAACTTCTTGTAACTTAATAAATGTCAAGTGCCTTTTCCTGTGCTACTTTTTGTTAAAGCTTTTTCTTCACTTGATTTCTTTTGCTTGGAAGAACCTGTCTTAATTTTTAATTTAATTTTTTGGCTTAATGAATTTAAGGTTTTCAAGTACCTATTTACTAAAAGCTTTCACCATGAAAGAAACAATAGATTCCTTCCTAATTGTAGTGTCCATATATTATATACTCCCTATAAATATAATGCTTTAATGTTATATATTCATAAGCTGCTCCAAGTCTAAATATGAGTAGGCAATCATCCGTAATAAAAGTTAAGTAAAATTAAAGTTTTTTCTTAAAGGTTAATTTAATTTATATCTCCGAAATTAAAGTAATCTGAAAGGCAACAAAAGTCAAGGGTTTTGAGAGGCATAGTAGGTTAATTGTCTTTTAAATTCGGAAACGCAAACTACAGAATTTTAAGTAAACGTGCAAAAGTAGGTATATAGGAATTTAGCAATAATTGCTTCGTAGCTAAATCAAAGATTTTTTTAAGTGAGTGAGTGAGTGCTCGTTTAGAAGATCTCTTCGAAAACAAAACATATTATATTATAATGAAGGACTGCTCTCTGTTCCATATTTTACTTCATTGGTAGGATTCCTGAAACTCCATTCATTTTGTTTTCGTGCTTCATTTCAATAATAACAATTAACGGATCAAGAAGGGGGTGATTTATTAGACAGTATACAGTGTAGCAGTAGCAATGAAAGACACCTTTTGATATGATTTTGTATGGTATGCTGTGCAACAATAGCTAGTTATTGTTGAAATTGAAATGTCAACCTTCCCTGAAAATATAATCTGAAAATAGCACTCAAATGGTCAACAAAATGGAGCACCATCCATCCAACTGCCAAAGTTAATACATGTATTGATATACATAATATCTCTTTAGGGCTTTTATGCTGGTTTTGAATGAAAAGGATGTAAAACGAGCAGCGAACTGAATGAGTATGACTATAACTTATAGAATAGTCTATAAGAATGTCAATCCCATAATACTACTACTACTCTTGTGCTCTTGCATGATGACGATGATATTATGATAACAGCAAAATTGCCTCTCTTCCCTCCTCCTTCATTTTCTTTCATTCCCAAAATAATTTTATTTTCGAGGGCATGTCTTGCCAAAGGTCAATAAATAGTTGTCACTTTCACAAACCTCCATCCATTCTACAGCAACGTTGCTGTGCTATCCTTCTGTGAGGAGAAGAGAATGTTCTTCTACTCTTCCTTTCTCTTTCTATCCTTTATTCCTCTGCTCTGTACGAAATAACGTCGCGTCAAGTCTCCCTCCTCCATACCACCGTGTTTTATTGAGGACACACACACACGACAACGACGACGGACGCCTTCAGAGATAAGCACAAACTGTCGTTTAAACCTTTCTCCTTTCTTTTACTTAATAATCTACCAGGTTTTATAGGTACCAAAAAGTAACATCCCCTGGAATATGTAAGTAGCTATTCGACCCTAGTTTTACCGGAGATTATAACGTTTTTGCACAACAAAGAGATCAGCATGCCCATGTATCTCACCAGCAAGCAGCAAAAAAGGTACATACATTATACGCAGTTTTCTTTATAGTTTAATGCTTAAAATATGGTAGAAAGCGGAGAGAAAGTGTGGAGGAAAACATAACATTACTGGTGATACGAGATGTCAGCCGTAAATATCTCGTCCAGCAGCAACAGCAGCAGCAGCTCAGACACAAATTCTCTAGAAAATCCGCTTCCTGGCAAACTTCACAACTTTCATGTTAAGGTATATTGTATCTCTCTCTTTCTTTCTTTCTCTCTTTTTCCCCTATTTACTTCTTCTCGCATCTCCAAAAAATACTCAACTATTATCGTGCAAACTTCTTTCGTTTTTTGGTCATTTTATATTAATGTACCTATCATATGCATGCAGCAATAAAGGAATGAATAGATTTCACTTCTGTGAGCAGAGCATACATATTTCTAGTGCGCTTAATAGGTTTTTGTATCATAGTACTGGAAGAAGAGGAAGAATAGAATAGCTTCGTGACATGGAAAATTTACAACTATCGTAATATGTATCTGCTAAAGCTGGCAACAATAGAAAACTGGCACTAGTTGGTTCGTTCGTTTCTCTTCCGCGTTCATTCCTTTTTCGTTTTCTTTCTTTCTTTTTTCTCCCACTTTACACAATTTATATGTACATACGCAGCGGACATAAAGGTACGATGAAAAAAGGCATTGTAATATGTAAAATATATTGCGTTATCAAATCCTTTGGTGAAGTCTGGATATTACCTATGCATAATGTAATGGAATACTAGTAGATGCACTCACTACTACATACGAAAAGATATCTGCAAAAGTAGCCATTTAATAAAGGAAGGATTGCTGCAAACTACGCAAGCGAGCCTTTTCTTTTCGAATGGAATTCAGCAAGAAAAGGGTGGGTAATGTATGAAAGGAGCAAAACGCCTTATTCAAAAATGGATAAATGGATGGCCAGTCTAAGTCTTGTACAGAAAAATAGAAGCACTTGTAAAGTAAAAGAGCACACAAAAGGCTCAACTTTAATATAATATGCTACACCATTTTTCATCACCCGCCAACCAAGCCACAAGAACTTAAAAAGAGAAAGAGAGATATATATTTACATGTCTACATAAAAAGCTGGAGACAGAAAGAGAGAGAAAAAGAATGAAAGGGAGACGACGACACTTCTCAAAAGGACCTAAGCGTAAGAACGTAACAAGATTTTAACAAAGTGAAAGCAGCAAACATCACAATGCACTCAGAGTTTAAGTGAATCTCTATGCTAATGCTGTAAACAACCTAAAGTTAAAAGTAACAGATACGTACAGCCAAAATAATGTAGCTGAATTTGAAGATGTCAGTCACTCTGCTGGCGAAATTCTATGAAGCAAGCCCGTCGTTGTTCCCGTACTCCGTACTTACCTTTTTTAAGCGTTACGGTTACGGTTACTGTCTTATATATATTCCAACCACATTACAATTGTCAACAAGAATAATAAACCATTCTGCTTCACACTACTAACCAAATAAATTTGGACGTGTATTGAAATTTTCCCCCGCTTTAAAAGTCGCATTACATCCTGTCCATTTTCATTTTTGTTTGTATTAGTATAAAAGTATAAATGCAAAAAATAATTTTTCTATTCATTTTCACTGCTCACGCTCAGAATTTATTTAAAATTTCAATTATACATGCAATTCGTTCCTTAAAGTCAGAATCTTTATCCGTAAAAACTTGCGTAAAGTAAAGTAATGAAAATTTACGTTCCTTTTAATATATTATTATCAAGATTAAAACTGAAATAGGCTGCATTGCAAAGATAGCGATTTGATTTTTCACGAAACTGAATAGGGATGGAATAATAATAATAATAGCAATAGTAAATGCCTAAAATAGACTTCTCAAGTACTCAACGAACCATGTGTATTGTCAGTGATGGGATTTTGTTTAAAGACCAACCAAGTAGAAAACTCCACGATAATTCCATGATAAATTTCCCCCGCTAAATAATCATGACAGTTTTAGAAGAAGCTTTAGCCTTTCAGTCGAGCATGAGTCTTTTACTTTCAAATCCTAATGCTAATATTACTAAAAGAAAGCAGGCAACTTTACACACACACACAGCATTACTATATTGTGCTGTTTCTACAATTTTAAATTTTTATAATAGCATGCAATCTATGTAACGAAAACATTAGGATATTATGCATTCATTCAGTTTCAACTTTTCACACAGCGCTGCTCCAAGGTGCTCTTTTTTATTTTTCGCTATTCTTCTTCCTTCTTCCTGTGTTTCTTTATAAATTTCCGTGTAGTTGTTTCTTTCCTTTTTCGTATCTATTCTTGCGTGGGCATTGCATTACTGTTGTGAAAAGTGTATAAAAATAGCAACGGTGGTGCGGTGGAGAGATGCGACTAGTTCATCCTAAAGTTGGTGAGATTCGGCTTAGCGTTTCACATTAAAGCTTTTAACTTATCAAAACATAAGATTTACTTGTGACTTGGGAAGCCACTAATTCGAAAAGGGCTGTGCTTGTTCATCTTGTATCATCTCAGAAAACTCAGCTGCCGCTACTGCAAAATAGATTTTTTTATCCTAGAGAGTTAGTAAATTTACTATTACAATCATCTTTACAATAGCAACTTTATATCAAGAAAAAAAGCATCATCTAGTGAATGACTTTGTGCTTCTTGCCGTTACGTTGTTACTTTCACTTACATCATCAGCGTTGCTCACGAGAATTAACTGTGGAAAATATTTTAAGCAGGAATGCTATTAAATGCTGCTGACGATGCAAATGCAAAAGAGTTTCAGGTCATGTTAAATGCTAACTTCACAAACTCTTTCTTGGTACTGCAACATTTACA
>JAHZNJ010000702.1:0-11248 GCA_027744475.1 Lepidocyrtus cf. sotoi NNG-2020 | reverse complement strand
CGAGACCGTTCAGACAATAAAGCAGAGCTATGAGGAGTGTATGGAACGAAATGGAGTAGTTTTAGCTTTGCCGGAACACCGTTTATCCTTTAGGCTGCTGGCGTACGACAACATTCTAAAAGAAAAAACGGAGCTTGGCTTAAAGCTGTGGGAAACTGAAGAATGGCTCCGGAACCACGTAAGGAACGTCATGGATGAAAGTGACGAGCTCCTCCACGCCAAATACCAGTTGGTTTATACTGTCGGGGAGAAGTTGAACTTGGAGGGAGGAGCACTGCGTTGGACTTGCTGTCAAAAACTCCTCCAAATTGTTAAAAGCATCAGCCCCAAATTCCGTCAGACGTACGGAGAAAGGAGTATCGAGTACAATGAATCCAAGTTTTTCAATAAAGGTCATCAATTCGCGGATATTCGCTTGATAGATGACAACGTCCACGAAGATTTCGTTGGCCAAGTTGCGGACAAGATTTTAGAGGAATTCACTTTCGGGCGGGGGCAAATCTCCACAGTAAAGGAATTTTTGGTCACACACATTTTTGACGAAAGGAAACTGGCAAGGGCCATGACTATCTTCAAAGATGATTCGGAACGTTTAAATAAAATTCTGATTTACTCGGGCTATCTCCGTCGTGGGATTTTAACTTTGGGGTTATCAAAACGGTGGAGGGTTGAGTATGGAGTGGATAGTGAGAAGACATTCAGGCTCATGGCTGTTCCCTTCAGGGCGAAGGATTTCCCAGCGGAGAGAACAGAGTTCGGGCATCCTGACCTCGGAATACTTTTAACCCATTTGAGTTACTATTACTCCGGACTCTTCGATGAGCAATTGGACGAAGTAATGAGATTCTTGAAGTGTAAGCCAGGTTCAGAATCGATTTACAGTTCGTGGATCGAGAAGTTTCAAAAAGGAGCTGTTCCAGGACATTTAAAAAGCCTTAATGGCGTCAATCTGCAGGATTCTGTACAGCGCCAAGACCTTTTTGATTTATTGAGACATCACACCCTCGTCATAGATTTTTGGCTGAGCAACAAAGTCTTCCCCAGAGAATGTAAACAATTCCCCTCCAAATTGGTGATGTCCGCTTGGGACCTCTGCTACGAAGGGAATAAATATCCAACAACTGGATTCAGTGGGACCAACGATTCCAGTATCCTATTGCCCCTGCAAATTACCCAACAGGATTTACCATCCCTCCTGGACACGAATAAGGAAATGGAGAGAATACTCCTTCAACCAGAAAATTGCGGTTCATCGTAATTTAAGGATGGGCGTTACCTGCCAAGAGATACTGGAGCTAATGAAAGAAGATTCAATTAAAGTTTTGATTGATGCTGGGGCATTAATGCTGGACTTGGATAATGAGAAAGTGGCAGAGAAGTGGTTGGAGGTGGATTCCGAGCTTGAAGGCGTCCTCTATTTTAATACCTTGAATGAGCTTACGGTAAAATTTAAAGGGACGAGCAATAATGAGAAGAAAGATCAGTCTCAGGATGTTCCATTGGAGCTTACTCCGTACCAGGGTTCCTTAGAGAAACTTGGAGTGTTCCTGGATGACCAGCATACAAGGTCCTCATTTCAAATAAATTATCCAAAATTTATAAAAAAAACAAATAAAAATTAATTTGTTTTTTTTTTTCATTTTACAGAGGCACTGACTTAAAATTTCCAACTGAATGGAAAGCTGTCGTCACAATTGGAGGTGGGATGAAACGAGACAAGCTTATACAGGCGTGCATGAGAATGCGTAAACTTGGCTATGGACAGTCAGTGACTTTCTACTTGTCTCATGAAGTCTTTGACAAAATCAATAAAATGGTTGGGAGGGAACAACGTCATGTACCGTCTTTTGCCGATATCATGATGATCAACAATTTAGAAGTCCTCCAATGGGTCCAGGGAAACACGAAGAAGTTTAATGATGATGGTCTCCTTTACTGGTCCATCGCGGGGAAGAACTACGCTCAAAGGTTGGTCGCAGAGAGGATCTTCAATGGCAATGGCTACAATGATGCGTCCGTTTTAGCTCGCCAATGTGTGGATGATGAAGTCACAAGCCTGATGAGTATGTATGGTCAGCTAACGGTGAAGGATAGTCTGATTAACGTCATTCGACAATGGTTTGACGGTGCTTGGCTTGGTTGATCTATTTTCTCCTTTTAATGGACTTTCTTTCTTTAGGTTTAACAATGGCGCTGACGTTGATGATGAACGAATTCAAGAAAAGTTTGAAAGTATTCGCGACGCAGTCATCAAAAGATGTGGAGAGCGCGTCCCAGACAAGGAGCACGTCGCATCAGGAGAAAACATGGAGGAGGAAGAAGAAAAGGAAATGGAGTTGGAGAATGAGGCAGAAGCCGAAGATGAACGGAGCATCGAGAAGCCAAAGAGAATTGAGCCAGCAGTGCATTTCCTACACCAAAATGTCATTAAGGTGGTAAAAACTGGACAGGAAATTGGAATTGTTGAAGGGATCCAATCATTGCCTGATGTCTTCCAGAAAACCACGTTTTGGGGCGAAGTGCAACCGGAAGCGTGGGATAAGAATGATGTATTTGCCACAACAGATTTCATCACAGTTATGAATAATCCTTTGGGGAAAACTGACCAGTACTTAAGGCCATTGGAGTACTTTGCTACCGTTAAGGTTACGAAGAAGGAACAGCGGCAGAGAAGAGCTGCTTCAAAAGTTCAGGTTCTGCTACTCAGCTACTTCGAAGTGAATGAGCTGATTCCCCTCTTCAAAGTGAATGATAGTCCGACAACCCTCCACATGTATTCTTTGAGGAGATCCGAGAATCAATCTCTGCTTTGGAATAAGCCTTCGTTGACTTTGCCATCTTTTGTAGCAGCAGCAGCGCCAAATTTGAAGGACACGGCAACTTCTGCTCTGCTTTTAGCTTCTGCTAATTTGTACTTTAGGAGTATGGATGAGCAAAAGCGGTTCACAGCGTTTCTTTGCTTGGCCCCGAGACCTTGGTCCGATGAGGAACAAAACGCTGTTGAGAAAAGAAAAATTACGAAGACAGGTTTCATGTTACCGGGTTACGATGGTAGGGAGGATTACGATGATGACGTAAAAGGTTTCATGGAGGATCCAACAGGACTCATAAAAAAGATTTTAGGTTGTAGGCATTCAGCCTTGAATGAGGTGGCTCATGTCGTAAGACTTTTGGAGGAGAAGAAGTATATTCCGTTGGAGTAATAAATATTATGAATATGAATATAAATATTAATTAAAATGCATAATAATTTGTGCTTGTAGTTTGAAATAGCAATTAATAAATTGAAACATTTAGTGATTATTGTACAGCTAAACAATTTAGTTTCTATTCTTTAGTAATTAAATGGCATCGATGAATGTTTTTAAGTAATTGAGTTTCTCAAAAAATGTTTTAATTTAAAGTAGCATGAAAACTTAATTGAATACAATTTTAACAATTTGCTTAAAAATTCAAAAAAAAATTACTTCCGACAATGTTACAATTTACGTCTTGTCATAAAATTATATTATTTTAATTTAATCAAAAGCTTCAACCATTTCAAGTTGCTCAGTTGCCGCAGCCTAGTCTAATAAGAAAAGAAGGTAAAGCAAAAAATTATATTTTCATGAGTTCCATGTAAAATGGACATGAGAGACTTTTCATGAATATTTAACATTTTGTTTTAAAAAACATGTTCTTTTTTAATGCTCATGTCATGCAAAACTAAAATTAGAAGTTTTTTTTACAATGACTTTTTGTTTAAGGACAATCACCAATTATTTTCCAGACTATCTTTTGACATTGCAACTCAAGAATAGTTTCATTTTACTCTGCCTTCACTTACTAGACGTAGACATCTTTTTTAAAAAATGTTGAGCAACCGTTTCTACACCATTATAGGATTTTTCCTCCCTCTATGTGAGCACTTCGGAGCCGTACCCTTCCACTATAACAAAACCCTCCATAAATTTTCTTCCCCCACCCCAAAAGTCCGATTCCTCCTCCATATCCACGGCCTATTCAACATCCTCTGGATGATTTACGGTACAGGCCAATGCATCAATCTCCATGCCAAGAAGGATTTCAACAACTTCCACTTGTTGGCCCTCTTCACGACCATGTTCTCCATCCCTCTGCTGTTCATTACTCTGCTGATTTTAAAAGTTGAAGATTTTATTTCATTTGGGAACAATTTCTTGTTGTATTGCGACCACATGGAAAGATTCCTTCTTCCCAAGTACGAACCAAATCGAGCATTCCTGAATAAAATCATGGATGGAATTGCAATCCACATATTTTGCAGCTGCGTGGGTGGAACTATTCTCATTTCCCTATTCTACATAATTTTTCCTCGACATCCTGCTGGACTTGGCTATTTAATTCCTGAGGAGTATTTCACACTTCCGGTTTACATCGGACTTTCACTCTGCACAAGTTTGTATGCCTTATGCCTGCACATGGTTTGCTGTGCTTTTCTCATGATATATTTCAGTTTTATTATAATTCTGCCTCTCTTGGTGAGGGAGATGAGCTTGGGGAGGAAAAATTACAGGACTGGGGGCAATCTAAGAAAAATTAAGCAGCTGATGAGCAGTTATCGTGAGACTCGGATTATGTTTAATATGGGAATGGACATATTGGGAAGGTTCCTTGTACCGTTGAATTCAATTTTCATGTGGGTGGCGGTGTTTAGCATGGTGACACTGATTCAATTTGGGAAAGAGCTCCATTTAACGACTAAAGTGATGGTTTTGTTTTGGGGGACGGGGGGCACGGCTGCATGGGCGTTTGTATTGGTTTGTGGGGGGCATCTCTTCAATTTGGGGCAGAAAGTTCTAAAATCTTGGGATAGGTATGGGAGGGATCATTTTGGTACGGGATTGGGGGGAAATTTGAAGGTGATGAAGAAATTTAGAAAATCTTGTAGACCAATTATGTTAAATAATGGGAAAGTTTTCGTGATAAAGAAAATAACAATTTTGATATTCATAAGAAGCGTCTCGAGGGGCACTATGAGAACTTTGTTGATTGTGAAGAAAAAGCAGAAGATGTATTGCGATTAAAATTTAAAAGTTAAAAAAATATATTTAGGTAAACTTGTTGTAAACATTAAAAGTCGATGTTAATAATTTTCTGAAAAAATAAACCACCTACATAAAAAAATAACAATGGCATGACGTTAAAAACAGAAATTATTTATTTATTGCAGAAACTTTTATTTTAACTGTGCTTCATTGTTTTTCATGTTGAATGGATAACATCGCCCCGGAAATAAAATGTGAAAATAAAAAAAAACATTTTTCTTATTTTGAATCGGCATATATTTGGCTTAGGCAGGGCAAACACAACAACCAAAATATTATTATTTTAGTATTAAGACTTGAGAATGCAACACATTTACCAGTCAAATTAAATTTTGTGCTGCAATTTAAATTTCTAACTTTAAATTATGTTGAGCAATCGTTACTTCAGAATTTTGGGATATTTCTTCCCCATTTCTGAATACTTCGGCGTACCCTTCCATTATAAAAGGTCCACCCGTGAATTCTCTTCCCCAGCTCGGAAAACAATTTTCCTTCTCCATTTAAATGGTTTACTGGTTCTACTTTGGATGGTCTTTGGTGTCTGTCAATGTGTCAATCTCCGCGCAAAAAAGGATTTCAACACATTCAATCTAATTGCCCTCTTCACAACAGTGTTCAGCCTACCTTTGTTGTTAACAATTATGTTAATTATCAAGCAGAAGGATTTGATTTCATTTGGGAACAGTTTTTTTCTCTATTGTGAGCACATGGAAATGTTCCTGCTCCCGAAGTATAAACCGAATCGGTCTACACTCAACAGAATTTTGGATGGGGTTACCGTCTTCATTATTTTGTCTTGCATCGGAGGAGCTTTCCTTTCTTCTTCGTTTTATTACATTTTCCCCCAACATCCGGCGGGGTTTGCTTATCTGATTCCTAATGAATATTTCACACTTCCGGTTCGATTGGGATTTTGTGCTTTCGTAACTCTCCTGGCGATTTCCTTACATTTGGTTACTTGTTCGTTTCTTGTGATAGTTTTTAGCTTTATTCTGCTTCTGCCTATCATTTTAAGTGAGCTGAAGTTAGGAAAGAAGAAATACAGGACAAGGGACAATCTAAGGAAGGCGAAAACGCTCATGAGAAATTATCGGGCTACGCAAATCATGTTTAATTTGGGGATGGATATTCTGGGGAAGTTTTTGGTTCCATTGAATGCGCTATTCATGTGGGTGGCGATGTTCTGTACCGTGACGGTTATCCAAAATGGGGAGAAGCTTCAAATTACGACGAAGGGGATGATCATATTTTGGGGAGTTGGGTGCACAATTGGATGGTCGTATGTTCTGATGTGTGGGGGATATTTATTCAAGTTGGGGCAGAAAGTTTTGGCTTCGTGGGGGAGGCATGGAAGGGAGGAGTGGGGTGGTTGGTCCGGGAGCGGATTTTAATTTGAAAATTGTGAAGAAGTTTAGGAAGTCGTGTAAACCTATTATGATCAATTATGGGAAATGCTTCGTGATAAGCAAGGTTAGTATTTTGATATTCATGCGGAGTGTGATTCGGGGCACGATGAGAACACTTTTAATTGTGAAGAAAATCAGCAGTTAAATTTTAAAAAATAACGAAATAAATTTTGACAATCGATATTTGTACAAAAACATATTATTTTTTGTTTTTTTTGTGACAACCTACTTGGTTTTTCAACAATAATAAATTATGCATAAAATTTTAGTGGGAAGAATAATAAAAACGATTATTATGCTATGATAACAGCAAGCATCATTTAGATGCACGAGCAAAACATTTGAAAAATATTTTTTCCATATTACATAAAAATCCATTCGCCTTCAGAAAAAAAAACTATGGATTTAATAACACATCCGGGTCAGAAAAAATTCTCCTTTCCTTTATGAAAGTATTTTTCAGTATGGTAACCACTGTTTAACAATCATAAAATACTTATAATTTCAATTTTCTAGAAGCATTATAATATTTTCAATTTCAATTCGAAATTATTACGTGTTTTTTTAATAATTCGGATGCTTCAATAGTGGAAATTTTTATAAAGCGTAATAAAAACATTTCAATTTCATGTTTTTACAATACTATTGTTGCTTAATCAAGAACGGTAATTAGTGTCCCAAATTAAATTTAAATAATAATTCTTTAGACAGTTATCCCATTGGCAAATCATAAATATTTAATGAAACAGCTGCTACACAAAAAGAAATTCTAGTTATTTTCATTCAATTTAAAACTTACAAGCTCAATCATGTTTTCCTTGTCCTTCCACTCACAATTTACAATCCAGGAAGAAGCAAAATTATTTCAATGACGTTATATTCAAGTCATCCGCATTGCAGTATAGTCAAAACTGGATTTGGCACAACAAAATTAACTTTGGAAAGATCAAGAAGTAACAAAATCGTTTTTCCTCTGCCATTACAGTTTTTCTTCATTTAAAAATGTTGAGTGACCGTTTCTTCAGAATTTTATCACATATATTCCCCATCTGTGAGTTCTTCGGCGCAACGCCCTTCCACTACAACAAATCTACCCGGAAATTTACTTCTCCATCAAAACAAACAAGATTTCTTCTCGCATTATTTTCCGCTGCCGTTACAATTTTTCTTCATTTAAAAATGTTGAGTGACCGTTTCTTCAGAATTTTATCACATATATTCCCCATCTGTGAGTTCTTCGGTGCAACGCCCTTCCACTACAACAAATCTACCCGGAAATTTACTTCTCCATCAAGACAAACAAAATTTCTTCTCGCCCTAAATGGCACTTTAAACCTCATTTGGATGACTTACGGTGCATGTCAATGCGTCAACTTCCGTATGAAGAAGGATTACGACATGTTCAATCTCCTGGCGCTCTTCACCACAGTCGGAAGCCTCCCTTTGATGTTCACATTCATCTTCAACTTTCTTGGGAAGGATTTCATCGTATTTGCAAATAGTTTCTTCTGCTATTGCGAGCACATGGAACGGTTCCTCTTACCAAAATACGATCCGAATACCGCCACATTAAATAAAATATTGGATGGGGCCATAATCTTCGTGATTACATCTTTACATAATGGAACGCTTCTAATTTCCACGTTTTACATATATTTTTCCTCAGCATCCTGCCTCATTTGCTTATCCAATTCCCAAAGAATACTTCACACTTCCGGTTGAATTGGCACATTTAATTTTCATCAGTTGCTATTCATACGCGCTCCATTTGGTCTTCGCAACATTTTTGATAATTTATTTCAATTTTATTTTACTTCTGCCGTTGCTGGTGAAGGAGGTGATGTTGGGGAGGAAGAAATACAAGACTGGGGGCAATCTAAGACGACCGGAAATGCTGATGAGGACTTATAGAGAAATCCAGATTATGTTTAATTTGGGAATGGACATATTGGGAAGGTTCCTTGTGCCTTTGAATGCAGCCTTCATGTGCATAATTATGTTCTGTACGGTGACAATTATTCAGTATAAAGATACGCTGCAAATTACTACGAAGGTCATGATAATTATTTGGGGCTGTGGTTGTGTGGCTTCATGGTCGTTTGTTTTGGTTTGTGGAGGGCATTTGTTTTGTATGGGGAAGAAAGTTTTGGGGTCTTGGGTTAGGCATGGGAGGAATGAGTGGGGACGAGGATATGGAGGGAATAGTGCGGAGTGGGATATGAAAGTAATTAAGAAATTTAAGAGGTCTTGTAGGCCAATTATGATCAGTTATGGGAAGTTCTTTGTTATAAGGAAAGTTACCATATTGATATTAATGAGGGGTGTAACTAGGGGGACGATGAGGACCCTTTTAATTGTGAAGAAGAATAGCAGCTAACAAAAATGGGGTTAAAAATATGCCTGCGTAAAACTTAAGTTTTGGTAAAATATTTTTCACAAAACAATAATACTAGAGGGACGATGAGGACCCTTTTAATTGTGAAGAAGAATAGCAGCTAACAAAAATGGGGTTAAAAATATGCCTGCGTAAAACTTAAGTTTTGGTAAAATATTTTTCACAAAACAATAACAAACCTTTCGTTTCGTAAAGGTACCTATCATCATTTAACAAGAATTACTTGGATGCGGAGACTTAAGCTCGATCTACATGTACGCAGTCTTTATAGAATGCATCCTTTTTCTTCATCACCTCATCATCATTTAGCTCAGTACTCAGTATTATAAAGGAAAGGGATTTAAAGGAGTAAGTAAACGCATAGAAAGGATTTGACATTCAGTTTTGTTGACAAGAGAAATATTCTATTGCTTACTTGCATTATTTACTTATGGGTTTTTTCTGGACTAAAAATAAAATGACTTACTACGACATGCAACTATGTGTACTGAACTTCAAACTTCTAATAATGTAAGTTATGCAAGCAACTTTTTTTCAGCTTTTTGCTTGCTACAACTACCTAAGAACGCTTACTCGTAGTAATATTATTTTTGAAGAAATGAATGCAATTGCTTACGCGAGCTTCTTCATATCACACAAGCTGGGATTGTAGTTTCTTTTCAGAGTGCAGTGTGTTTTTAAACTTTGAAGAAGAAAAGCAGTTGCACAATAAAATCCATTACTTTGCAGCAAAACATAATTAATAAACTATTATCATCAGTTTACAGTTTTTATGAGCAATTCAAGTGATTTTTTGAAACTTTTAAGATTTATCATCAAATTTTCAAATTAAAATGGAAGCGAACGCCAACTCAACCAAAAACGTTGCTTCTTTGTTTTTTATGAACAATTCAAGTGATTTTTTGAAACTTTTAAGATTTATCATCAAATTTTCAAATTAAAATGGAAGCGAACGCCAACTCAACCAAAAACGTTGCTTCTTTGTTGGATTTTGATAGCTTCTATCTTCACTCCAAAAGTTTAAAAAGTAAATAATTAAGTCTATTATTTTATAATTTGTAATGAAAATACATTTTAATATGTCGTGCGCTTTTAAATCAGTTAATACATTTTAAATTACTGCACATATTTCATAAATTTTATTTTTTACTTGATTTTAGAGCATCAAAACAAGAAAAGTTTTAATATACGTCTGTATAGCGTGATCTTCAGCAATATTAGTTGTCTTGCTAAGGAGAAGGCTGAAAGTAGCGGAAACAACGGAGATAATAATTGGCAGATACTCTCTGAAGAAATTGCTAAACTAAAGTCCGAAAATAACGGCTCTTATGACGAGTAAGTAAAATATTTTTATAATGCATTCAATTGCTTTTGTGTAATAATGTTACTTGTTAGGTAACCACTCAAATTACAATGAATTTTTTTTAAACCGCGAAATACATTTTTCTTCCAGATTTTTGTCAATTTGGGCAAAAAAGAACCAAAACTATGACCACGTAATCCTGTATTTCAAACCTAACGAAAAGTTTATTCAAAGCATGAAGCGGCTCTTCCCTACTGGCATTTTTCTTACAGTTACCGGAACAATTACTGAACAAAAACTTCATCCACTACGTTATGAGTACTATGTTGACAGTTCCCGACCTGAAAATTTCGAGTTTAACGGCGATTTGAAAAAAGGTCTCCTACCCTCTCAGAAAGTGTTTACTGAAAAACGAGCAATAATTATTTTTTAAATAATCATGTTTAATAAGATTTCAATTTGATTTGCAAATTTCATAGGAAACACTGGAGAGCTAGGAAAGTTCTCGACTTACTATTTCACTAACCGCGATGTTACCTCACTCGTAAAATTAAGTGTTTCATTAGAATGGTCAATGATTCCGTCTGTTCGGAAAGAGCAATCAATCGATACCCCAGAACTTCCACCTGTACAAAGAAGACAAGGTTCCAACGTGGAAACAACAGGGATTCCCATTTTGCAACTAGATCCGGGCAATATTGTCTCAAAAATGTTTTCTTGTGATTCTACAAAAGACTTAACCATTCAAGTGAAGAATGGATGCGAGGTGAAATGCCACAAGGTCATTTTCGCAGGTATGAATCCAACATGGTTTTGTTTTATTCATGAAAATTAAAAAGTAATTGCTTTAAATTTAGTTTCATTTTTTTGTCATTTTTCAACACAGCGCACAGTACTGTTCTGGCTACAATGGTGTCTTCAGCGACTGGCGTGAAAGACTCTAATAAAACTGGGAAAGTTGAGATGCTGGAGTTGAGTGAGAATGGCGTTAATCATTTACTTAAGTACTTCTACGGAATGCCGATTCCCTTGAATACCCTGAGCAGCGACATGGCTTTGGAATTATTTCAAACTGCGA
>JAHZNJ010000701.1:0-15411 GCA_027744475.1 Lepidocyrtus cf. sotoi NNG-2020 | reverse complement strand
AGTAAGTACATAAATGTAGAACTACCGTGTTTTGTTTTTCATGCTTACTTGCTTGCTTACATTGATTTGGTAGGTTGGATGGGTGAAACATGCATTGCATAAGAAATTGAGAATAATATTATTTCCTGACATCCTTTTCTTTCTCCTTCCTTTAACTCCCACTTCTATTATAACATAATGCAGCAGTGTGGGATGAGACTTGGTATTAAAATGCCTTACTGGGGATATGGGAATTTTGTTTTGTAGCCTTTTTTCGCGAATAGGGTTTAGGTTGGATGATCATTTACTAAAGAGAAATGAGATGTGACAGGAAAGTAGTGAGTGAAATAGAAACACGCGTTTTAGTTTTGTTATGTTAGCTCGTTCAGTTGTAAAAGTAGCACGTAAAGTTTCCGAAAAAGAACGAGAACGAGCTCAAACGTTAAACATAAAATCTTGCGGGATCGATTCTCCTTGAAGCTCAATACTATGCGGTTTTAACTTTTTGGATTATTATTATTATTATGCAATAGGCAATAGCTTGTAGAGTAGTGTATGCAATTAAAACGACCTGTATGCATGTAGGTAATTTTCATTTCATTTTTGTACCATAAAAATAACGGATAATATGAAAATGAAACTTTCCTTTGTTTATAGTTATGCGTAGAAAAGCACATGCTTTTTCTTGTGTGGAACTCACAAAACGTAAATTCCGATTGGTCATTCAAGTATCCTTAAAAAGCATGCTTACTTCCTTTGTTTATCTTTCGTTAAACGACTTTAATTACAAATTAATTAATTGATGCAATTTACAGTTTACACTTAATCGTAGAGAAGGTATTTTAACTTTCACCACCCAACCTAAATTTTAATTAGCTATACTTATGAATATTATAGAACATTGTTAATTTTCTAGTCCCCTTACCACGCTACGCTGAAGACATTACTCATGCCAGTCCTGTCAAATTTATCCATTAACCATCCGATGTCCGAGTCTCGAGACTTAACAATGACAAGCAAGTGTATTTAAAAATGCTTGACTTTTTTTTGGATAAGTTATCAAACAATTATTTTAAATAAATCCTTCGCTAATTAGTAAGCTTTGATCGGGTTAATCAGCTGATTTTCTAATGCAATCAAAGCAAACCTCCCTGAAACCGTTTTCCTTTGCCAGTTTTACATTTTAACTGTTAACAAACTGATCACTAAACTTTTTTATCTATAATCTCTGGCATATGGTTATCGCTTGCTGGTCACCACTTTACTTAAATAACTCTCTAAAATTAAACTATCACATAATCGTCATTACCGTCACAAACGAACAATCACTTAATCATCGATCTTAATTGTTAACAGCTGATACATAGTAATATTGAACTTAAAGCCACTCGCTACGCTCTGCATGTGTTTACAATTTGCATCCAATCCATTCATTCAATACAAAATCTTCTTTAGTTCAAGGTCTACAAATGAATCTACCTAGCGATCAGCTCTAATTGCAGCGAAAATCTAAACTACATAACAAAGTAACTACTACTTTCGCAGGAGTTTAGTTAAGCGAACAGCGAACCACACATAAGACATACTTTTTTTTATCAATGAGACATAACAACACACACATGTGATTTCTTGTGACTTTACTGACTATTATGAAATGAACTGAGGTGCTTTTAGCTTTTGGATACAAAACAAACTTTACAATTTTGCATTGAAAATCCGTCACATCTTTTCAACAGTCAACAAAAGACATCAGCCGCAGCCACCAAGTTTTTTTCTTATTCTTCCCAACCAGCAAAGTATGCTACATGGTGCTCGTTCTTGTTCTCTCTGCTGCTGCTGGGTGCTGGATACATTTTCTGTATGCAAGGAATTATGAAACGAATGTCCATTGTCCATATGATTTCACCAAATCGTTGATTCTTCAACTCATCTTCTTCGTTAAAGTTTTGTTAATCTAGAAGCACCATTATTTCGCCGTGTAAGTGTAAACAGATAAGATAAGTGTCTTTAGTCTTTCCAACTGTCAACTGTAGGTGGGCAGTACACAAAAACAACTGCGTAGACAAAAGAAACTAGAGGATTAATGACGGACTATATAGAGTGAAAGTGAAAGACAACGAAAATCAGCTAACAATGTTGATCCATTCGGCAGCTTCCCTTCGCACATGTCTTCAAGTGTGGGGCCCGATGTCTGTTTGTAGGAGGGGTGTCATGCAATACTGCTCACCAGCAGCAACAGCGGTTAATTATCATCAAAACAACGGTCAATTATCCTCAAAGATGGACGGTTTGTTGAAGAACTGTGATTGTGGAAGAGGATTTGAGGTATATTTAAACCCTCCTCCTGGCCAGCTTAGACATTACAGCACGGCGAAGCCAAAACCTTCAAAGTCAAGCTCGTTACAGGAAGTGTCAGAAACCGATGGTGGAGGGAGGGCGGTAACCCTTTCAACTGCTGAGAAAGGTAAAAACAATCACACGTGGTAACAGACATTCATCGATTCTTTATATTTTGCAGCTGACTTATTGTATTGCAATTAAAAAATTGGCGTTCTGTACTCTTTTCAGTCAAAGAAAACGTAAAGACTGCTTCGTATGGCGGCGTGATTGTTGTTGGAGTGGTTATCGGCGGTGCCATGCTTTACTTTGTGTTAAATGAATTGTTTTCCACGGAGAGTCCTCAGAACATCTATTCACATGCATTTAAATTGTGCAAATTGAGTATTGAAGTTCAGGATGCACTAGGAACTCCAATAAAGTGTTATGGAGAAGAAAGCAGGAGGGGATGGAGACGGCATGTAGCGTAAGTCTTTTTTGAAAAAATATGTTTTAGGAATTGTAACTGCACTCTGACAATGATTTGTTTTTAAACATTTGCAGGGTTCAAGAATTTTTAGCCGGAGACACCAAGTTTTTAAGAATGCGCTTTTATGTGGAGGTACGACCGATACTGATTTATAGTTATTCATGGAAATGAGTTATCTACTAAATAAATTATGCTGTATGGGTAAATAATTCCTTGCTTTCTTTTCTTTTTCTTGTAGGGAACATTCAAGAAAGGGACTGTGAATGTTGAAAAGAAAACTGTAAGCTAAATGTCATTTAACTTTCTTTCTCGAAAGAGTAAAAGTGAAAGTATTAGTGGGAAAATGATGTTTCTCTTTTTAACTTTCAGAACGACCGTGGTAAATATGAATACACTTATGTGACTGTAGACGTAGACGGATATCCTCCACGAAGGATAAATGTGCCATATTAAGTGATTACTCTATGTACATACTACATAATACCAATATATTAATTTGCTACAAAGACATTTACACTGATAAACACTTATCCGGCAATGATATGCAAATGATCGTGTTATTAGTCATGGTTGTCGACTTATCGCAACCAACGAAAACTCGAGTTTATGAATTAATTTAATAATTTTTTCTTTTAATAAATTCATAAAAATGTTTAAAAATTACAAGAAAATATCAAATGTCATTTTTTCCTTTTAAACTATGAATGACAAAAGTGAAGAACTCGTCATTAAAACGTAATTTATTTAAAAGTTGAAGTACGAAGGGAAATATAATATATTATTCTCTAAAAATTCATTTGCCGTTTCTCCCAAGGAACGGCTAGAACAGTTTCGAATAATCTTGCTTTATAAACAGTGCGTTGAAAAGCTTTTAAGAGGGCATAGATTACAATGAATACGCAGAAATATTGAATCCAAGCCCACTTCAGCATTTGCCATATTCCTGCCCAGCATTGATAACTGTCTTCTGTATACATAATTTTCCCCTTTATGGTGAAAGTTTTTGCATAACTGCTTGTTGTCCATATTTCGTATTTATTTTTAAGAGCTGTGCTAACTGAAAAGTTGGAAAATTGAAATTACGATTCAATTTGATGCATCAATAGTTTCAGCATTTTTATTTCCCTTTTAAGAAATAATTGACATTGCAACAAAACAAGCTTACCATTTCTTTCTGCGTACTCTCTAATAATTTTAGCAATTGAGTAGTCTTTGGCAATGAGACTGTTTCTTGGGACCACATTATAGTTAAATCTGTCATCATGATATCTGCTCCAAAGGGGCTGTTTCTGTACTAGTCCTAAATCACCGGTAAACTCATAGCTACTTCCTTGATTTCCAGCAGAATATCCGGTATAAACCATTGACTCCATTTCCAATGTAGCAAATCTCTGGAAAGCATAATTAAGCATACGTATGGCATTCAGATAAAATCATATTTTTATATCCAAGGCGGAACTCCACAACTCCAGACCTGTACGTTTTGTTTTTCGGTACCTTCAACTTGTACTCGAAAAGAAGTATTAGATGAGCTGCAAGCACAGATTCATTTTTGAGTGGGAAGGTGATGTCGATCTCGAGGAAATCTTTCATTGCGTCATAGTTAATGTCTGGCTCTCTGGACTAAAAATAAAATACGAAATCAGAGATGCAAATAAATAATAAATGACCACATTGTAGTAAAAGTAAAAAAAAACTTGCTACTTGTAGACTGACGATCATTTTGTTTACCTTTACATACGGGTACACTTTTGTGTCTACCATAGATCGGAATCCTGGAAATGTTGTCCATATTAAATTTTTAGAGCTGCCATTGTCGTTTCGAACTTCGAGGATTGCAAGAGTTTGGTGTTTAAATAAAACTTGGGGCTGCTCACGGAATGTTTCTAAAATCGTCCAAAATCCTGTGTATAAAAAATACAGGTTTTAATTATTTCACTGATGTTTGAATGAAATTGATTTTGTTTTTGTCAAATTTCGAATCTTATAAATCAGTCATACCTTGCATACGATAGCATATCAAATACGGGATTACTAAAGCTAAAACGCTGAGAATCAAGTTAAAGATTGTTCCCTTTGAAAAAATGGTGCTCACATATCTTATGCGAACCGGCTCTGTATATAATGTGAACAACATGGCTGCAAATTTGCATCTACAGCGTCTCCTCCTGTCTCTGCAAATATAAGTTTTATTTTGGGTATTTCTTTGGAAAATCCTTAACCGAGAACAAATAATTTGCAATCAATGCAATCCCGTGCATTTTTATTTCGCAGTTGTATTGGTCATCTCTATTCTCCTTAGAAAAAGACGCTCAAGCATTGCTCAAACGAAAATGTAAGTGAAAGGAAAAACTGTCTAATTTTGACGAGCAGGAGGTAAGCTTGTTTTGAAATCTGGTTTCCATGCCAACATACCTACGCTACGCTTCATAAGAAAAAAGTTGAAATTGTACCAACCCTTTCACCCTTTCAAAGGATTTGCTTGAGAGTTTATTCGTTCTGTGATCTAATTTTAAGTACGAACGGCTCACTTTTACTAAAAGTAAAAGTGCATAAAACCCATTAGTTTTGTGCTTCGGAGCTTGGGTGAAAGGTTTTTACTGAAGTTTGTTTGGGACTGGCAGCAAATATTGAATAAAAATGACCACTTAAGTGACTTATTTGGGGTAAATTGAGAAGGTTTAATCCAAAAACAAAACGAAATGCACGAATGAATGAAAAACTTCGAATGCAAATATAATGAATACAACGAAAACCATCAAATTATTATTAAACAGGATTTCTGCTTTCTTTACTTTCCGTATCAATATCATATTCTGTTTATATGCAAAAATTTATAGAATATGGACAAATACACATATAGCATACAGAATAACATTAATAACAATTATGATCTGAGAGAGGGCATATCATACATTTAATATTACACTGTCAGTTACATTGTGTACATATATGTATAATCTAATTTCCTCGTCATATTTTCAGTTACTAGTTTTAAAAATCAGCTATCATTTCTCTCATACATGTACCGGTAAGTAAGTAATAATATTTTCAACGAGAGGCATTAATTACTCCGTTCTTTGCCTTGTGTATAGTTGCAAAATATTTTAAAATCATAACTGATTCTTTTCTTTCCATACTTCATTTCGTAACATCATCATTATGCTCATAATATAAATATATAAGTCGTAACCCTTTTTTAACAGAACCTTGTTATTACAATCAAAAATCGGGTTTAGTAAAATGAGATTTTTTTACCTTCAATTGCTTGCCCTGTAAAAAGTACTAAATAAATTAAAAATCGTAGCATTATTAATTAAGTTAAATAAATTATCTTATTAACATGTATAAATACTGTATTCTGAGTTTCAAGACTCCGCCACCACCAAAATGCAACAATGACAGTGCAAAGCACAAACGTTGGCAGCAGCAGTGGAGTTGGAGTAGCTACAATTATTAATACAAATTTAACTAACAATTAGTCAGTATATTTCAAAAGAACAAAATTATGCATAGCAAAGGCTGGTTTTTTTAATACAATTTTGTTACTCTGATAATATTTTTTTTAAAACAAAGGTGGTCGAATTGTGGAATTTTTAAAGGGTTTCCCAATAATTATCTAATCGACGTAAATGAAGTAGAAAGTTTCTGTTTTTAGTGTTTTTTCGTAACTGTTGAACTGTTTTAACTCTACGTAAGTATAAAATAAATAGTCTTTAAGTGAAAAATCAAAGGAAACGATGATGTCTTGTAAAAATACATTACTACTACAGTACAGTGGTTTTTATAGTCTTGTTGTCCAGCCGTATATTTTTCAGGTATTTCAGTTTCTTCATTTTTCGGTAGTATTCTTCTGTCGCATTACATTTCTGATAGTAATGTTTTCCGTACTAAAACTTAAAATGACGAACTACTTATTATTTGTACAAAAGTGAATGAATATCATTATTTATCAACCCTATTTCTGGTTCAACCGGCTTAACATGTTTCAGTGTCACGTTTCCTTTCCAAAACCTACTGACATGATGAAGACAAGAATACGCTCTGTATTTCGTTCGTTTTCAAAGTTAAAATTAAAATACACATTTGCTTATTTTTGTTCAGTACGTAAGTTTACTTTGTTTAACAACAACGTGGGTTGTACAGCACAACTGTTGTGTTGTGCTAGTAGAATATTAGTTATCTAACGATTTTTAGCTTATTAGTTTACTGTACAATGAGACTATACATACACTATGTACGCTTGTGTTACTAAATAATAGTTAAAATTAAATAATTACAATCAAAACTATTGAAAATGCGATGATAGTTCTGGGAGTTGTATTAAGTAAATAACAAAACCTTTACATTTTCTACTCTATACAAAATACATATTAAACTAATTATTTATAAAACATTTTAAACAAAACAGACATATGCGTACAACCTTTTATAATTTCAATATTAAATGTTTAAGTACCCTTCGAAGTATTTTTAAAATAAATGCAATTCTATATGAATGTTTGCGTTTGTTTGTCATTTTGCTGCACGTAAAAAATGCGAAGGCAGCAACACTAGAAAAAATCATTTAATATTTAATTTCTTCATGAAAAAACTAAGAATCATACAAACCTAATTAAAATATTAAACGAAGTATGTATACTTATGTATGTATAAAGTTTTATATAATATGCAAGGTAATCTTGTTTCCTTTATATAAAAAACCTAAATAATTTCTAAAGCTACTGCATTGGTTCATCAGCAGGCGTTGGGGTAGGGGCTGTTGGTGGAGTGGATGCTGACGCCATAGAATTTGGCGTTGAGTTGGAAGCACATATTGAGTTCAGACCTGTTGATGACAATGAGGAAGTCGTTGTCTTCTCAGACTCCTGCACTGAGTTCGGGTTTGGTTCTGATGTTAAAAGGGGTGCTGAAACAATTTGTTTTATTTCTTCCCAAAATTCTTCGTTACGTCGTAAACTAGGTATCCACTCCGCAACTGCATCCTAAAAAGATTTTCATGAAGTAGAATACAGTTTTAAAAACTACTTCACATGAAATAAGTTTTAATCGGAAAGAAATAAAAATTCGATTAATTTTCTTACGGTTATCTTGTCTAGCTTTCCAGCTGCCAAGTCATTAACTTCAACCAGACCCTTATTTTCCTTATAAAACTGAATTAATGAACCCTGCAACAAATAAAATTGAAAATTACAGAAACTTTTTAAAACTACGTAACGGTTACCAAATATTGCGACTTTGTCCTGAATTACCATTTGCAGCAGCAGCCTTTTCGTATCTAAAGTATCGGAGGAGTTTACTTCGTAGTCAATGTGCATTGGTCTCCCTGCAAGATACAAAAAGAAATTGAACTTGACAACTTGTAGCAAAAGTAAAACAGAAATGTTCATTGTATTGAAATTCAGCCTCACCCATTTCTAGTGGACGGTTTTCATGGGGTGGCATGACCCAATAAAACTGGACTGAAGATTTTTTCGGATCCTCCTCATTTGAGTAACAGATAGGTGCTGGAAAGATGAAACCATTATTTAGTTATTCACAGCTTGGTTTCTACTTCTGAAGCAACGACATAATAACGACGGTTGAGTCTTAATAAAAGTTACTTACAGATAATTACTCCAACGCAAGGAATGTAAGCTGATTCAGACGCTCCCTACACAACAAAAAACAATATAATTTATTTAAAGCGTTGGAAGCAGAAATCCAAAAATCAATAGCCACAGTTTGCGAATCTGCAAAAACTTACCTTCATCATAACCTGATAATCCAACTGTCGAGAAATGTCGTCCTTAGAAGGCTGAGGCGGTGCTTTCGGATGTGAATGATACCAACCAACAACATCGTGACCTAACTTTTGAATCTCCAATGCTATTCTATTCCTTTCAGTATCGCAGTCTATAGAACTTGAGTTTGGCATTAGCACTCTACAGGGATGAACTACTTCCATTTTTAGACCTTTAATAAAAGGTAAACAGAGTTAAACAAACTGGTTTCACATAAAATCTTACTGTGATATCGCTACCGGTCAGCGCAGCGAACAATTTAACGATTCAAAACAAAGTTGAGAGAGACACAAACTACAAACTTACAGTTTTCTTCACTACTCCAGTGACCAGAAATATAACCAACGGTTTCTGCACTGGTTACATTACAATGCAAATCTGCTAAGGCAAGAGCATCGGCTGACATTCTGACGTAGAAAGGCTGCAATCGCTCGATATCCTTGAATTGGGTACAGGAGATCAAAACCTAAAACGAAGCAAACCAAACAGTGAGCAAATTAAACAACCACGAGCACCTTTTAGTCATAAACTTTTAAATATTCAATGAAATTATTAATACCTTTGCTCCAAGTTGTTGAGCAGACTGCATGGCTGGGCTTGAATCAAAATGCTCGCCGAACTTCAGAACACAGTAGGAGTCACCTTCATCGTCTGAGTTATCCGATGACGAAGTACCGTTAGCTATATTTTTAATATCGATTGATCCTTCCCGCAATCGCTTAAACCAAACCGTCTTATAATAATCTAATTTTAAACCTGCATAAAAATTGAGAAAAATAAATTAATTCATTAATTCATTCATTACTTTAAACACACTACAGATTTTACTTCTTATGCCCCTAACTTTTAACTTGTCCAATGTTTTGTTTTGTACCTCTATATTTTATTGATGCCCATCCACAACCTGACTTTCTGATAACTTTATCGGGATTAATAATTGCTTTACAAGCCATTGCCCAAGCCGATGGTGAGGTGAATACTTGTGAGGTTTCTTGTGAGCGTATTTGACCATTTTCAAGCAGATCTCCAACAAACTTTTGACCCTAAAAGTAAATTATTACCATTCAATTAGCACACAATTTTTAAAACCGACTCGTCTTTTATACTACACTATAATGCCTAATGCGTGGCATACATGATATTCCAAACTCATCAGCCCCTCTCCAGTTTTTAATATTCCAGCTGCCAGTAACATAGGTAGCGTCACACTGCGCTTTGTTAAAGGTGGTGTTGCAAAATTTAAAACAGGACCATTCGTACTAGTTTGGGTGGGAGTAGAACTTTCGCCGGATACGCTGTTTTCTCCTGATTCCGACTTTTTATCTAACTCCACCTTGCAGACTTCATCGTCTGCATCACTCTGTGTTTCAATGAAAAAAATAAGATTTAGCACTCGTCGCTATAATTTCAGATAAAATTTACATTTAAATTGCCGTTTTTAATTGCAAAAAACTAAACGAACCATTGTGATTAGGACCGTTGGAAACAACATCATTCGAATTCGGGGCTTCCGGTATTATGTCACCGGGTAAATGTGACGGTGACCCCGGATAACCTTTCGTCTCCGAAGATGAAGACGGGGTTGGAGGTTTCGACGAACTGTTGGAGTTAGAACTGTTATTGGAGGTAGAATTCGACCTTCTAGTCGCTGACTTGGATAGCCTTGCCATTTTAGGCGGTGGGGGAGGGGAAGAAGGGGCAGAGTCACTGTTGTTTGCGTTGTGGTTAGCATTATTATTATTACTTATTGATCCATTATTTTCTGTTCTATTATTCGTATTATTTGTATTATTAGTATCCACATCATCCACTTCCATCATTTCACACTCATCGCGCTGGTCCACAGCCATTTTCAACAAATTTTTGTTGTTATTCTCTACAGGTTCCGAAGACACTTCCCCATCCATAATATTTGTCACTATATTTTATTGCACAAACACGAAAAATTCCCTTTTTCTAATTAAAAAGCAGTAAAAGCACTTTTCCCTACACATAAAAACGTTTAACACAAAAATGCACCTGAAGTGACTTCAGAGTGAATTTCCAAACAAATGCAAATTAGTGCTTGGTGAAACGGAAGCGACTTAAAAGGAGCATCTACCACAACAGGATAATATACTTTTTTAAAGCACCTCAAAAACAATTATAAACCTTTCTCCTGGAAAGTATTTTGTGTTATGTCAATAAAACATGACGTATTGCACTCATCATAACAAATAAAAACACCCTGTATGTGGCTTATCATCTCCTTTACGATTAAATACAATCATCTGTTCACAACATACAGGAACTCCACTACTCCACACAACCATAACAAAACCGTGTATATTTTCACCAAATAAAAAGCGACTTCCTCCACAGTTCCCTCCGTAAACTGAACAAGTTCATGTTGCTCGTTCTCCAGACTTTCTTTCTCGACTATCAACACTAAAAAAATTTCCGGTAACACAATTTTCCAGTAGTAAAGTTGCCAGTGACAAGTTGTCATTCATTGTTGATATTGTATTGTAGTAAGTATATGGGGGCATAGGTGATGCTTATCATGTGTCATGACGTTCTCATACACTTTACTCTCATTTTCACCCAACTTTATGGTATTCCCGGAAACCTCACACTTTCCCCTACCTTTTCCCCTAAAGTTTGACAGGAAGAAGTTGACCTTGCCTAACTATCAGGTCAAAAACCCGGAGAAATTGATGTTGGGTTAGTGAAATTTAGCAATTTTGAAAAGGTGAGCTAACTCCCGCAAAACTGGTCTGTTGCTTTGACCGCCATGGATTTTAGTAGGGTTTATGGCTTCTCCTCATATTCTGTGAGCCTATTGCCCCGTCATCATCATCATCATCTCTTACCAATTTTACATAGAAGATAGGAAGAAAGAGAGAGAGAGAAAAAAAAGAAGCAAAAGCAGCAGCAGCAGCTCCACCACCAAGCAATAAATAGTGCTCCTTTCCTTATTACAGAGTTTCAGATAACTATAATAATACAAGCGATATAAAAAAGCTCCCCAACTAAAAAAAACTCCTTTTATAAGGAAAAAGGCTCAGAAAAAGCAGCTGCTGCAGCTGTCCCTTTGCATCATCCACTTTTTATTGTAGGTAGGCTATATAAGAGCAAGAAGAGCTATGAATGATCATATCTTCTACGGCCACACATATTCCATCCATATTCCTCCACCACCGCCGCTGCTGCTGAATAGAGAAATAGAAGCTCTCTCTCTCTCCTCACAAAGCTTTATAAAACATACCTAAATGCATAATAATATACTTCTTGCTCATAGGTTTGCTTCTTTTTACCCATACATATTATATTATTCCTCCAAAAAAACCTGCTACAAAGCTATTGTGTAGTGATTGCATAAGCAGAAGAGCAGCGGCTCGGCTCTAAAAAAGCAAGAAAAATGCATCCGGCCGGCTACCCGCAGCAGCAGAAGAACAACTATAGCTTACCATTTTATAAACTTAACGGAGAGTAATAGTAAAGCACGTAATGTGGAGTAAAACGATGAAATGCATCACAATATTTTTTTATAGCAGATCTCTTTCAATCTAGCTTTATACTCTTGCTATAGTTTTGCTCTCCTTCTTCTTCTCCTGAGCTGTGTGCGACTAAAGGCTAATCGCTAGAAAGAGAGAAAGAAAGAAAAAAAGTAGCAGAAAAGAGAAGACGAGCTTTCTGTCAGGAGCTCCTCTTCTAATAGTAATTTAGCAGGATGATGAGGATGATACAGAAGACGCAAGCATCATCATCACAGTGATTCAGTGATAGTAATAGGGCTTTTTTATGCATCCTTCAATCTCCTCTTCTAACTAGAAGCCTTCTTCGGATAATAGAATAGGTAGATTGGGATAGAAGTTGATGTAAAAGAGTTGATAAAATAAAATATGCAGATAGCAAAAAAGTAGGAGGAGGTGAGAGGAATCAGAAGAAAAGAAAAGAAGGGGAAGCGAAGAATAAGAAGCTTTTCTTTCTGAGTGAGAAGTTAGTTGATGGTAGTCGTGGTTGGTGTGGTAAGGTGAATAACGATGTTGATGATGAGCATATTTTTCTTCATTGCGACCACTGTTATACAGCATACAGCATTATTGCAAAATTGCATCCTTTAATCCAAAAAGAATCAGAGAGATATGCCATAAAATTGTTGTTGTAAGCAAGCAGGTCATTGGACCACGCTAAAAACTTATTTTATTGCATTTCAGCATTTCATTGTTCTGGGCTTTGTTCATTTGTTCTTGGATTTGCGTGCAAAATTCCACATTAATTCCACGTTGCAATCGTAACGGGTTGATCAAAGGACTCATTTCGAAATGTGGCTTTTTTGACAGATTTACGATATTTTGGATAGTTCGAATCAAAACACGGTCTGGTTACGATGAGCCGGTCGACTTTGTTGTTCACTTTCTCCGGTACAAAGGCTCTGCACTTGAAACTGGGGAAAACTGATACAATGAAATAACGAAGGATTTTTCCTTTCAGAATTACTGTAAACATGTCAACTACATAATCCAGTAATATTAAGTTTTTTAAAAACAAAATACACAAGTAAAAACACTGTTTCAAAATATGTTTAATGCAATAAAACGATAGTTCAGCAAAATAAAAAATTCACGACTCAAAATCCCTCAGTGCAGATAAGAATGACAAACTTTCACCCTCTAACAAGTCATTTACACAGTTTAATTTAGTGCATAGAATTTTTTAGAAAAATGAAACATGGGCACTAATCTATCCCTTTACTTTGGAACTAGAGCTGATTGGGATTTTTAGAGATTAAGAGATTATAATACATAATATTTAATTTCACCGGTTGGGAAATGAAAAGAAGCCAGCTCTCCTCCAGCATCGGGAAAAGTTCTTCACTGTGCCAACCCCGTGGTGTCGAAACAGAACAAGCCGGATCCTACTTGCGATGGTACAAAAATCATCCAATCTCCATATCACTTCGTGGTGGTGGTTCACCCAGCCGAGTTTATACAGAGGAGCCGGAAGACGAACTTTTGAATGAAGATTCATCCCCACGCCCAAACTGTTTCCCGTTCATCTTGGATCCTTTGATCAGCAGTTATCGCAGTTTGAGAAAGATAAGAGCCTATCGCCATCATGTTCAATCCCATTTCGAGGAACTCTTCGGATACTTACGATGGGCTGATTTGCCAGGAGGTCAGCATCTTGCTTCAGCAGACAAGAACTACTTGTTTCATTATGTATGGCTCATAACTTACGTTACGACTGATATCGATGCTACGAACAAAGATGCTGCAAGGCACATCCGTTACCGTTTTGAGGAGCTTCTCTACCAAGCAGAGAATCTAGGAATGATCATTCAGGATTTCTTCGAGCCATTGCAACGAATAGCACAGAGCCAAGCCTTAGTGGAAGAGGTGGGGGAATTGATCGACGCACCGAGAAGACACACTTGGTTAAATACAGAAAGGAAAATAATGAGACTATCTATTAAGCCGGATTCTTCAGTTTTCACTACAGATAAATTCTCAGACTACGACAAGTTGATGATATACGCAAGGAAAGATAGCCAAACGTGGACAAAATTTCGCTCATTGCCAGAATCCGATAAGGTGGACATCGTCACGAAAGGTTTGATGGAGCTCAGTGAAGACATTATGGAATTGAAAGGGAAGCTGAAGTATCCGTTAAAAATTTTAAGAGCAGCTAGAGGACATTGCTTTCTATCATTCTCGTATTACCAAGAAACACTGATTCCGCACATGAAGAAAATGAGGAATGCTATAAGGAAAGTCGCCCAACGAAGATCGAAAGGTTTGCTCGATAAGGAAGACAAAGATGACAAAGAAAGAAGCCTCCTGGATGCAATGTACTTTGAAGCATCGAGTCACTACGAGTACATCCTGCGATACGGAGAATTACTTGTTGAAGAGCTCTGGGATGTAGTTTTAATGGTCAGATTATGCTACGGCTATATCAGAGAATCCACGCGGAATAATATAAGGGTGACTGCTTATGAAGCTGTCATACAAAGCAAATTTAACGCAAGAAAACGGAGAAAGTTACTGAAATCAAGCAGCTTTCAACCCCATGATTTTTATAAGTTTGACTGTTCAGAAACTCTAAGAAAGCTCCCGGTAGTAATTTCACATATTAAGGCAGAAGTTTGCTTACAGTAAGTCAAGTGCACTTTTTCTTTCTTTGTCGTGCTTGTTTTATATCAAACTTAACATTATTATTATTCTTTTCCCACTGTGACATTCAGATTACTAATCTTTCTCTGTTGATTTTTTGATTCTTCTAGTTTACAAGGACATAGGAATTCTTCCAGATCCAAAGTCTCTTCAACTCCTCTACATAAGTTTTCTATGAAAAGGTGGATGTCTACATCGGCAGACCATCAGGAAGGGCCGGACACTGTCTCACCGGAACATAAAAAAGGATTAGTGTTTGTTTCATCTGGCGAAGGAGACTAATAAAAGTATTATTTGTCAAACACATGAAATAAATACGTTTCATGACTTTCATGATAAGTTCAAAAACAAACATTGTATTTAGAGATTTTTTAATTCCTTCTTTCTATGATGATTCATAATATTGCTTGCCCAGCATACCATTGGCAATGGGTTAAACATTATTATGATACTTTCACCACCCCGTAGTCCCAAACAAATGCAAAAATTTTCATTTTGTAACTTTCTTCATTTTCAACGGTTTCCACTGATTTTGTTCTGCTGCATCAAGCCATAATCCATTACGGAGTGAGAAGTTAGTTGATGGTAGTCGTGGTTGGTGTGGTAAGGTGAATAACGATGTTGATGATGAGCATATTTTTCTTCATTGCGACCACTGTTATACAGCATACAGCATTATTGCAAA